>PVKE010005590.1:0-58282 GCA_004027555.1 Craseonycteris thonglongyai
AATCCCGGCTCCAGCCCAGGCAGGACCCACGTGCTGAACTGGGGAGTTCCCACAGTTCGGTTCTCTAACTGTCTCTGTCTCTGTCTCTCTCTCTATCTGTCAAAAAGTAAAATAGAAATAACTATGCACTGAAGACAAAAAGATAATTTCTCTCTATAAATGTGAAAAGATAAAAAAAAAAAAAAAAAAAAAAAAAAAATGAACCAATCAGGGACCAGGGGTCGCACTCACTCTATATAAGCAGGCCTCCCTTTCATCTCAGGGAAGCACATTTCCGGAGGCTGCAAACTGTTTACTGGTCTGAAGTCAGTGTCTTCTACTGCACCCACACTGGGAACTCCTATTGGACTTGGGTTGGCGGCAGCGACCTGCCATTGTACACGTTCTTTTTCCACAATAATTCTATTGAATGAAGTGCACAGACGTTGTGGACCCTGAGAAAGGAGATACCCACCAAGCAGGGCTCCTGATGGCTAACTGGGCTCCCGTTTAAACGCAGAGCGTAGCTGCTGTTTCTAAACCGGGGCCTCTCGTGGAAGCTGCGCTTCAGGGAGAAGCCTGCGCGGAACTGCCTACCTGCGCTGGGTTCCTGCCATCAGAACCAGCCCCTATAAGTGAGCTCCTGGAACTGTATTCCAACCCGTAGGACTGAGACGGTCCCCGTCCAATTGGAGCTGTGTGGCTGTATACTGACTGTCACCTTCACCGACCAATCAGAGTGGCTCCCTTCTGACCAGTCAGGACAGTGTTTTTTTTCTAGATTCATTTTTCATTGTTTTCAACAGAGAAAGAGATACAGAGAGAAGGGGGAGGACCCAGAGCAGTCTCCATAGTTGCACATCATTGGTTTTTCCATATAGTTTCATTCTACAGGTGGGTGCGGGACTGCACAGGGTGGGAACTGGGCCGGGGTCTCACCCCAGTGAGAACCAGCCTGGGGCACTCCCCAGTTCAGCATATGGGTTCACATGGGCTGGGGTTGGGATTTGATCCTTGGTCCCTGGGGCTACAAAGTGAGCGCCTAAACCACTGAGCCATCCCAGCCTCCCCAAACTTCTCTTTATTTTTAAATGTTTCTGTTTTAGGGGTGTGTGTGTGTTGGAAGTATTGATCTGGTCCCTCCCCACCTCTAGTTTGAAAAGCACCACCCTTGGTAACACTAAAACCCACCTTAGCACCCGCAAAAGGGCCGACTGAGGCAAAGGAAACAGCGTTTCCTTTATTGCTTCAGGATGGACGCTGCAAGCCGCTTCCCCTGGCCCAGCCCCCAGCCAAGCCCCCGCATGCCTGAAGGGCCTGTCCCGAAAAGCCGCAGTTCCCCTTGCTGTTGGGGGCGCCGCCCACCAGTTGGCGCAACACAGGCCAAAGGAGTTTCAGCGGTGGGCCGGCAGGTCCGGCTCCTGCTGTACGTGCACCGCACTGCGCCCTGTGGGGCGGGGATCAGGTGGCTGCCAGGCCCTTACAGGCTGGGTCTCCAGGTCTCCATTGCGCTGTGTGGGCCGCGCCTGGCTGGCTCTGCTCCCAGGGGCTCCGGAGCAGCAGGGTCCCCAGCTGCTGGCCTAGGACAGGGCCACAGGGAGAGGCCGCGAGACACGGGGCAGGGAGGCCCATCCCAGGCCTCCCTTGGCTGCTGGGGAGCTCAGAGCTCAGCACACCCCTCAGCACACCCATCAGCACCAGCTGCTGAGCTGCATGGTCAGGCCGTTTATCCCCCTCCTTCAGCCTAGCTTTGCCTAAAAATGTTTTCCAGGAGCATCTTCACTATCTTGTACGTTAAATTACTTCCTTTGAGGAAGCAAACAGGGTAAGGCTGGGACAGAAAGTTAACTAAGGGACGCCAGGATAGCTCAACAGGTTGAGCTCTTACCTTGCAACCAGGAGGTCTAGGATTGAGTCCTGGCCCCAGCCCGTGCAGACCCATGTGCTGGGCTGAGGCACAACTGGATAGGATGATGGTGAAGGTTCTCGCCTCCCAAGTGGGAGGCCCCCAGTTCAGTACCCGCCCCACATCCACCTGTGTGGAATGAAACCATGTCACGACTAATGATGTGCAAATATGGAGACTGCTCTGGGCCCTCCCCTTCTCTCTGTCTCTTTCTATCCTTTCTCTCTCACCTTCTCTCAAACAATAAAATTTTTAAAAAGAAAGAAAGAACGTGAACTAAGGCATCTGCTGGGTGCTGCTTGGCCCAACAGCAGGCTGTGGACAGGCCTGTGAGCGCTGTGGGGCGGGGGCATAGTCGCCCCCCCCCGCCCCCGCCCCATCTCTCAATGTGCTTGACATGGGGCCCCGCCCATGGAAGGGCCTCAATATAAGCTCATGATATAAAAGCTAACGAAAAACTTGTTGTTCTAGAAACCAGGAAAGCGAAACCAGGAAAGCGAAACCAAGATCGTGGTGTATGCCCCCCACGCCCCAATCGCTGCAGCCCCCCAAGTTACATAAGGACTCAGGAGAATGGGAAAAGTCTGGGTCACGCTGACCCAGCTCCCCCACCCCGGGTGTAGTCTCTCCTCTTCACACTGAGGGTTCATGAGGCTAGTTTGGAATGCACTTTACATGCAAGGTCGTGAAGTTCATGATCACGCAGATGTCTCTGGGCGCACGATGACCCTGGCAGGGGATGGAGGGAGATCAGTGGGAAGGAGGCCTGAGGTGGGAGTGTGGGTGTGTGTGCAGGGGAGGGGTTGGCGGTGAGCCCCGCTCCCCAGTGCCCGGGCAGACTTTGGAGAGAAAGGTGTTGGCATGTGTGGTGTTGGTGACGATCTTTGTAGGTGGTCCCTCTTGCATTGTCTGGGTCCTAGCAGCAAAGAGGAGGGAGAGTGGCTTCTGTCACTCACAGCCATTATTCCAGCCAGCAAGCTCAGTGTCCCTGGAGCAGGAGGGAGGCTGTGCTCACCCAGAAAGGACACCTGGTCCCAGGAGAGAAGACACACTTGGCAAAGGACCCGGGTAGGGAGGAGGGTGTCCTCTTTGTTCTGGGCGATCTTATGGGCTTCATGAGGCCACAGGTCCCGGAGCTGCAGGGACTTCGGTGCAGACAGGCTACACCCCGGGTCCATGTGCCCAGCTGACAGCCCTGCGGGGTGAGAACCCCAGCTGCTGTCCTGGGGTGCTGCACCCTTCTGGCTTGGGCCGCTTGAGACACATTCTTGGGGCTCCCCCGGCTCCTGCCGGGGTTCTGCAGCGCTGGATTGTATGGCTTTGGGGAGATAGCTTTACAGCTCTGGGCCTCAGTTTCTCCAGCTTGTCAGGCAGGACGTAGTAAACTCATGAGATGGACAGGCTCCGTCCTTTCCTTTAGGTCCTTGTTTGTCCCCAGACTCCCCATAAAGGGACCGAGGAAAGAAATTTGCAGGGGACTCTCATCTCCTTCCTGGGCCTGCAAGAACGCTCCTCACTTTTGGGCAAGGCACATCCGGGTGGGTGGGCTCCCCAGGGCAGACACTGTTCCCTGTGTCCCACGGGCGCTCCCTGAAGGCCCCACAGACAAGAAGCTCCCAGCACAGGCTCTGCCTGCCAGGGTTCACTGGGCTGACATCGCCTCACGCTGAGAAGCTGTTCCCGCCGGCTCATGCAACCGCCACTCACAGTGTGTCTGACAGGCTTGCTGACCTGCGACGTCACTCGGGGGGACTTTTAACGGGAGGAGAAGAGCCAGTCTGCCCCTTGCCATGGGTAGCAGTGTGTGTGGCACTGGGCCAGGAGGCGGACCCACCAGGAAAAAGACACCGACTGAGAACCACAGACACCTCACCTGGGGCTTTAATCTCCGATTTTCCTCCCTTAACTACAAGCTGGCAGCTGCCCCAGCCAGTGCCCCACGGTCCCGCTGCTCTCGGGGACTTGTGGTCATTCGTCTGGCTCCATCCTCCCCACTGGACTCAGAGAGGTCCGGGCGGGTGTGACGGGGTGATGAGTCAGAGCTGGGTGGGGGCCTGAGGGGGCGGACCCACTTTCTCTCCAGCCCCCTCAGCCAAGGGACCGCATGCCAGGAGCTCCTCTCTGCTGTCAGACCATAGAGCTGCTGCCTTGAAGCTTCTGGAACAGCTGTGGGAGCCGAGAATCATATCTAGATTATTACGGAGCCAGTCTGGAGGGCCGGGAGCCGTGCCAAGCGCACACACCGGGGTGGAGGGATGGGGGGATATGTCCATCGGGCTGGAGAATCAGAGGGGGAACATGCCCAGTGGGTCCGTGCATCGGGGTGGGGGGCCCAGCCGGCCAGAGCATTGGGTGCTCTCATTCTGGAGGGTGCTCCCAAGGAGGGGGTTGGGTACCGGGGACCCTGCACCCAGGCCGGCCCCCCGGGGAGAACAGGGTCTTCCCCCTGCTTTCCCTGCCGTCATTGGCTGTCGCACATTCTCTCCATGTCTGGGGCCCGGACATAGACGGCTGGCTCCCCAGAAATCTCTGGCACTTCTAGGCCCTCTGAGGGTGGGTTTCTATGGCTCTAGCGAGGAGCTTAAGGACCACTGTCCCCTCTCCTCACCCCCTGAGGCAGAGATGCTCTTGTCAAATGGAGGAAGAGACAGGAGGGGAAGAGGAGCCGGGGACAGGCCAGCCGTGGGGACAGGGGGTGCGAGGGGCCGTGGGGAAGGCTCATGAGCTCTGCAGCCCTGTGCTCCCCCCACCCCAAGGGCCCCACACGCATACTCACCAAGCTCAGGAAGGGGATGTTGAAGGCATTGCCCAGGAAGCCAAAGACGACAGGAAAGAAGCCCCTAGGAGCAGAGAAGTAGGGGGAGGACTCAGCCATGGCCGGAGGGAGGAGTGGGGAGCAAGGCCGGGGTCCGACTTTGGCTCCCAAGACAGTGGCTCCTGGGCTGGGGACGAAGGGGGCAGGCTGGCCTCGGCACCCTGGTGTCTCACAAGCAGCTGAGCGGACCGGCTAAGAATGAAGCCCCTGGGGTCAGATGCCCTGAGTTCAAATGTCGGCTTCATCACTCACGGGCTCTGAGTGAACTCGGGCAAATGCCTTCATTTCCCCGGATCTGTGTTCAGCTGTGAAGGGCAATTCCTCGTCGGCCCCGCACCCCAGCGCCACTGCCCAGGAGAAGTGCCTGGGCGACGCTGCTTTTCATCCCTGTCACAGTCTCCCCCCGGTATTGCGTGTCACCTGAGCGAGGCGGCCGGTTCCCTGGGCTCCGGGCAGGGCTGGCTGTAGGGGCCGTGCCCCCTACTCCTGCAGCACAAGTCCCACCCCACCCACCCCCACTGCTGGGTTCACTGAGCGACTTCGCCTCACGGCTGAGAAGCCGTTCCCACCGGCTCACGCCATTGCCACCCGCCACGTGTCTGACAGGGGCTTGCAGACCCACGCGGTCCCTCGGGAGGACTTCTAATGGGAGGAGCAGAGCTGGCCTGCCCCTGGCTGCGGGGGGCACCCCCTGCCAGGCCCCCACACTCACTGGAAGAGGCTAAAGAATCCGTAGGTTTCTAGGAACATGCCCAGGAGGGGCCAGCGCAGGACCACCAGCAGCACACCCCCCAGGAAGAAGCTGCTCCCCTTGAACTTGTGCCTTTGGAAGAAGAAGAAGAAAGTCTTCCTCAGGCCGATGATGAAGGAGAGGCCAGTCAGGAACAGCAGCTGTAGGGGAGGGACAGGGACAGGGTCAGGGTCAGTGGCCAGCACTCAGGCCCGGCAGGACCTGCTGACGTTTTCTTTTTCTTTATTTCCTTTTTTTTTTCTTTCTTGTCACTGTTCCCGGAAGTACAGCAATACCGGTCGATGCGTGGAGTGGACGGAACAGCTCCTATTCCATCTCCCCGCTCCCAAAATCCCTGTAACATGTGAAGCGCCCAGGCTGTTTCGTCTCACTCACCACCTGGCCCCTTATATCAGATGTCACCGAAATGCTGGCGACTGGAGATCTGTTTAGGTTGTGATAAGGCTGAATGTTTATATATAGAACATATTTACTGTGTGAATATTTATTATTTACCGCAATTTGTACAATGTATTATTTTAGGAATGCTTTATATTCAGTCAGTTGTCTGTGATTCTTATTCCACTGCAGAAAAAGATTTTTCTTTACCCGTGGACGTGAAAATGCCCCCTAAACAGGGAGGAATTATAGTGAAGGACAAAAAAGAAATAACCATTTTAAAATGGAAAGACAAGCGGGACATCTTACTTATTTAAAATTTATTAATAGAATGTAATTTTTTAAATTTTATATCGTCAGTTTTAACATACAATACCGCGGCCTGCACAAAAAGTATACTGTCGGTCACGGGTGACTGACGCGGTCCGAACGGAAAGTTCAGTGTCAGTCACCGGTGATTGACATGGCGCTTAACGTGTTAATATATTGTTCTCGGATAGAGGACGTATCAGATATTAAACTGATAAGAACAGATACTACACTTGATCTTAGCCAAAAGGCTGAGAAGCGATTTTTTTTTAATTTTTAAGATTTATTTTATTGGGGTTTTTTTTGACAGAGAGAGACAGAGAGAAGGGGGAGGGCCCAGAGCCGTCTCCATAGTTGTACGTCATCAGTTTTCAACATGGTTTCGTTCCACACAGGTGGGCGGGGGCTGTGCAGGGCGTGAACTGGGCTGGGGGCCTCCCGCATGGGGGGCATGTTCCCTCAAGCCAGGGGCCAAACTGGGGGTTGAGAACCAAACTGGGGGCCTCCTGCATGGGAAGCTCACCCCAGTTCAGCACATGGGTCCACATGGGCCGGGGCTGGGACTCGATCCTCGGTCCCTGGGGCTGCAAAGCAAGCGCTTAGCCCACTGGGCCATCCCGGCTTCCCCTGCTGACTCCTCACGAGAGACCATGTCAGAGCTAGGGGGTGGGGGGGTGTCTAGCCCCAGAGCCTTGTCTAATCTGAGCCGCTGAGGGGCGGAGCTGCCCGGAGGCAGGGGCTGGACAGCGAGGACTCCACGCGGCCTGCGTGGCTTCGCGCCTCCACAGGCAGCTGGGAGACAGTGAGAGCTTCTGTCTGTTCCCGGAAGGTGAGGACTAAGGCCTACTGGGTCCGACAGCCGAGCCCAGATGGGACCGCCGGGCTCCACGGCCCATGGAGTTGTACCCCAGGCCTCCCATTCGATGTCCCCATCACCATCCTCAGCTTGGCTGCTGACGGCCCCTTAGGAGTGCCAGGGCTCCCCCCACCCCCATTTTCCTTTCCAGGTGCCTCTCATGCCTCTTCAGCCGGCCCCTGTGTTCTCTTTCCTCCACAGTCATGTCTCATATTAAACGGGCTTGTCTGGTGGTGACGTCACTGTGCCCGCCTCCCTCTCTTGTCATGTGCGTCTCTGTGACATTCCTGTCCCTAAGGGGACGGATGCCCATGGAGGGACAGCATCCGATGCCTCTCGCCCGCCCCTGGATGAGCACATTTGAACGGACGTGGGGCCGACTCCAGCCGAGGAGCGCTGGGGTGGGGGTGGGGCGGCCCCCGGGGCAGGGGACTCACGTTCCCGAAGGCCAGGAGCACGGAGTCAAAGTACAGGAGGACCCCAAGCAGGACGAAGAAGATGCCGAAGCCGGTGACACCCACTCCGATCTCTGCAACGGGGAGTGGGGTGGGGGGGCAGGTGTGTCAGGCTGTGGGCCGTGGGCTCCGACCCAGGGCAGGGGCCCCCTGGGGGGGTGGGGGAGAAGCAGCCAGATGCCATCTCCCTCCAGGAATCTCGGTTTCTGTGTTCTCGGGGGAGGATGGGCCCCCATCTAGGCTTAGCGCCCGACACTGCCACTCAGTTCCCCATGTCCTCTGCTCATGGCAGCCCCACAGAACGCTAGTGCCACCTGGCCACCGGGTCCCAGCACGGTGCTTGGCACCCAGAGGGGACGAGCATGTTCACAGAGTGAACGTTATCTCCAGTTTACGTACGAGACGCCAGGGCTCAGGGGAGCGGAGGGCCGCCTGCCCCTAAACGACGCTCTCAGAACCAGCGCCCACGCTCAGGTGGGCACCTGCCCAAGGGAAGGAGGGTGGGAGGAGTGAGGCCATGCTGTTCTGGGCGCTTGGAGTGGAGCTCCGTCTCTGCCAGGCCGCGGCCCCGGGAGACCCTGGGAACTTGTGGAGGGACGATGTCTGAACGAGTACAGCCCCCAGGGTCCACCTGGGCAGCCCCCCAGGTCTAAGAACCCTGAATGGGGAAGGCTTGATGGGGAACGTGTCCGTCCTCCCAGGGGAACCGGCCTCTGGCTCCTTGGAGGGCCCCTGAGCAACCCCAGCCCCTACCCCAGGATACAGAGCAGCCACGCCCTGCAGTGTGAAAGCCGCTGGCCCCAGAGGTCGCTTCAAAGTTCTCCAGAGAGCGACCAACGGCCACCTTGCCTGGGCACCCCATTGCGGCCCAGCCCCTCTGCAGCAGCTCCCACCTCCCGCAGGCACACTCACTCTGCCATTCGGTGACCGAGAACATTCCACAGGCTGCCTGGGGGGCCTTCCAGCTGGAATCTGGCCAGAGGACAGTGGCAGGGAAGGCCCAGCCTGTGTGGACTCCGGGGACACTGACCCTTGGTAAGTTGTGAAATGAACCTCTGGTCAATCATTAACTCTCCCTCCCTCCCTCCCTCCCTCTCTCTCTCTCTCTCTCTCTTACACACATGCAAACGATGCCTGACGTGGAAGGTCCCCTTCTCCTGGTTCCTCCCAGAGGGCACCCCCTCTGCAAGCACCACCGGGAGGCATGGCCCACCTGCCCCGGCTCTGCCCCCACACCCCATGCCCTACAGCGGAGCTCACTGCCTCCTTCTCCTCTCCAGAACGTGGGCTGCACAGAAACGAGCCCGGCTGAGGGGCCCAGGCCCCCTACCTGCACCGGGGGACGATGTGGGAAGGGCTGGAACCTGTATCTCTTCAGGAAAGTCCCAAACCCACCTTGCAAACTGTTTGCTAGCTCGGCGCTACTTCCCACGCTGGACTCCAGGGGGCGCCAAGCAACCAGGTTAAACCTCGGCTGACGGATTTGCGGTCATTTGCGATGTAGCGCGCGCTCCCGCGTAGCGCGCGCTCCCGCGTTTTTTGGTCCAAACTTTCAGGGGGGAAATAGAAAAAAGAAAATCTTTCGTTTAAATTTTTTCATTCAAATTTTTTATTCATATTTAGGTATTTATTTTGCATTATAAGGGAATTTGGGCATTTACTTTTTAACACGGTGCAAGAACATTTGTGTGATGCTCTGACCTAACTCATCAGCATCCATGAAAGCATTTAAAACAGTTATACAGACAGGGCGTTAGTGCTGCCCATGTACAACGTGCATCCTGGTATTTCCCCCTCACAAATTTAGGCCAAAAACTGTGCCCATTATACACGACAAAATTCAGTGAGTCCAGGTCAAAGTGCCTTCGGGGACCTCCTGTGAGGCTGATGAACGTGGACTTGGTGTCGGGCTGGACCCCACCCACCAGCCCTGTGCACGTGGCCACATCCTCTCCACCCTCCGTGGCCTGAACCTGAAACACGAGGCGTAGAGACCACCAGACGTAGTTCATCTCCTCGCGGAGCGTGGTCCTCAGCGCCCTGTGCAACGGCCCTCTACTCCGAAATGAAGCTTGTAGGTGATACAACCCATCTACCCACATCATTTAAAAAAATGCAAATTGGGGAAGCCCGAATGGCTGGACGGGTTGAGCACTCACTTTGCAGCCCCGGGGACCGAGGATCGAATCCTGGTCCCAGCCTGTGTGAACACATATGCTGAACTGGGGTGTGCTCCCCATACAGGCGACCCCAAGTTCAGCTCTTGCCCCCCAGTTCGGCCCCTGGCTCGAAGGGGCATGCCTCCCATGCGGGAGACCCCCCAGCCCAGTTACCACCCTGTGAGGCCCCCGCCCTCCTGTGTGGAACAAAACCATGTCGAAAACTGATGACGTACAACTATGGAGACAGCACTGGGCCCCCCTCCTCCTCTCTGTCTCTGTCAAAAACAATAAATCTTAAAAAAAAAAAAAAAAAGACATCGAGCTTCCTAAGTTGTCTGTGTAGCTGACCTTTATAATTACCTCTTTGGGTCCATGTCTGCGGGAAGACTTGGCCCTGAGAACCCCTCTAAATGGCTGTGAACCCGGGGCCACAGCCATAGGCAGACGCAGACACAGAGCACAAGACACACCACTCATACAAACCATTTTATTTCCTGGGTTGGGTTTATACAAACTTGCAAAGATACAAATGCAGAGCTCACCGGAGGCCCTTACACACCTTTCTCTAAAACAAATGCCGCTGAGGGGGGGGGGGCCCACTCTCTCCTATCAGCCAGGATGCCCCCTCCCCAGGGAGGAGGCTGTCCCCTATGGCTGTGTGGCCCCTGACAGAGATGCCCCGTTTACCGAACCTCACGCCTTCCTCTCAGGTCACTTTTATACTAAATAAAGACACCGAGATCATGGATTTCCTTGTATGGTTTATTGTCTAATACTAACAAATCAGATTGGCCCCTGTCTGTGCATAAATATGTGTATATATGTGTATATTTCATATATTTCCTTAGTTTTAAGAGCTTCCAGGTGGGGGTGGGGTGCATGAGGGGGACAGGAACTGGCTTCCTCTGCTCTGTCACCCCGCCCCAAGCACAGGAGAGTGTGCACGTGTGTGTGTACGCGCGCGCGCGCACGCTCAGCAGCCAACAACCTCGGAAGATCCTTAAAGTGACAGCGGCAGTGTTTGTGGACTCTTGGTTATTGATCAGGGAGGTAATATGCTAATGGGAAGGCTCTAGATCAGTCGCAGGTGGGTGATTCAGCCCCAGGGTCTCCATCTGGGCTCATTCATTCACAGCAAGATGCTCTAGGCTGGGGCCAGGGGCCAGGGAGGGTCAAAGTTGGGAGGTCAGGCTTCCAGTGACGCGGGAACCCGGGGTTCCTGAGCTGGCTGGGCTGGCCGGGGCTGGGGTCCCAGTGGCAGTCAGCCGGGACAGAGTCCCGGGGCTTTCGTGGGCAAGGGGACACGTCACGCCGTCCGTGGGAGGGACCCATCTCAGCTCAGGAGCTGACTTCACGGTCTGGATGCCAGACTGAGGTGCAGAGCCCTTAGCAACAGCCCCCGGAGGTAGGCCAACACCGGAGGTGGGGCACAGACCCGGGAGGGGCCACGTGCAAAGGAGTGTGAGGAGTCCCAGGGGCCCAGGTGCCGAAGGGCCAGGGGCCCGGCTCTGCGTGAATCCCGGGTCCATCAAGGAGCACACTGCCGCTCTCGGTGCCCTTCAGCACAGGCTGCCATAACGCCACGCCCTGACCAAGGTGGGCGGTGGGGTGGGGTCCAGGGGCACTTTGGGGAGGTGCCGGCATGAGGGGACTGGCGTTTACAGAGGACTCACAGTCCATGGCCCCCGAGGGCCATCAAGCACGGACAGTGTAATCGGGTCCCCAGGCCAGGACTCCCAAGAGAACGTCCCGCCTGGCTTGCCGGGTAGGCTCTGGAAGCCACCCCTCTGCAGACCGGGGGGCAGGGGAGGGGAAGCCGCCCTCCGTCTCCTCACGGCGTTCGCCACTTCCATTCAGACATTGTACGTTTTGAAAATAGATTGGCTTTTATAACAAAAGCGTAAAATAGATCTGTCTCAAAATAAGTTTTTCTTTCCCTTTCTTTGGGTCGGGGAGGGCATTCCAGGTGCAGCGTGCCAGGCATGGTGTGACAAGGAGAGACAACGGGCCCAGGTGGGAGTTCTAGGCAAAGGCTCAGACACCCAAACAAATATATATATTACATGTATATATCTATATATCTATAATCTCCGCGGAACATATATTAAGGCGTGTAGCACAACATAAAGGCCAGCTTTATGGAATCTCAGGCGACAGAGGGGCAGACATTCATCCTGGGTGTTTTCCATGTAGTTCTAAAAATATCACTTAACAATAAAAAAGAAGCGACAAGGGGTGGGGTGGGGGGGCCCGGAAGGCCCCGGAAAATCTGTGTCTTATGGAAGGAGAGACGAAGGTTCCCTGGGGCCGGAGCCACCTGCCAGCCATGGGGGTGAGGGTGGGGGTGGGGCAGGACAGTTGGGGGTGTTCAAGCTGGGCTCATGGTGGGAAATGGAGCCAGACGTCTACTAGACGTGAGGACAAGTGGGACACCCCTCCCCGCCCCTGTCCGTGATCCCCGGGGGCAGGATAGTAGCCGAAGCACCTAGAACAGTGCCTGCTACACAAAAGGTGCTTGGGAAGTGTCTGCCGAACACGCTGTCATCTCTACTCGCACGTGAACCGGCAGCGGCCCCTCCAGGAATGGAGAAGAGGTGAGAGACACAGCGGCCGTTCTGGGGCGCCTGTCCTGTGGGTCTAAGACCCCCTTCCCCCGGCAAAGGTATCCCTGCTCCCGGGGAACAGGCTCCGCCGGCCCCACCGAATGTCATGAGACAGCAAGGAAAGGGACCCACGCGGACCCCCCCCCCCCCCGCGTAAGACAGGTCCTCCTCCCTGCCCCCCATGCCCAGTCGGGGAGGTGGACGGACACCAGGCCCAGACCCATCAACAGACCGGCCCACCCAACGCCCCCACTCCCTACCCACACCCCAGGCCAAGCAGCTCGGCCGAAGGCCACCGTGTGCTCGCTGGGGGGGCCCTGGGGTCGAGCCGGGGGTGGGGGGGTGGCCACTGCGGGCATCTGGCACTGAACTTGGCACTGAGCGAGGCTCCGCCTGGGGAAGCCCATCGCAGCCTCCTTTCCGGGTCTGTTCTCTTCCTTGCCAATGAGTCCTGCCCGCTGCTTCGTCCCCACGCTTTCCGAGGGTCTGCCCCTTCCTCCCCTGCCCCTTCTGCACCTCCCGTCAGACATGCGCAGACCTTCCACCTCCATCCACCGCCAGCACCGCCCTGGGGCCCCCCAACCTCTCGGCACCTTGTCTTTGGCTCAAGTAGGGCAGTCAGTCTCCCCTAGACCCCAAAGGAGCCCCCAGAGCATAGATGTGTCAGAGCTCTGGGTCCAGCTGGGCGGGGGGTGGGCATGGGGGAGGGGCTGTTCTTGGTGCCAGGAAGTCCTGGGAGACGCCGTGGGTCTGTCTCTTTTTCACCTCGAGTCCTAACCTTGCCCGGGCGTCTTCCCCACCACGGTGTCCTTTCCTTCGGGGAATGTTCCAGAAGGCTCATCCCAGCCCAGCCAGTCAGGCCTAAGGTCCTGTCACCTCGGGCTCTGGCCTCGGACCCCTGCCGGCGTGGTGAGGGCTTCCGGGCCGGACGCTGGGGTGTGAGGTATTCACGCGCCTCTGAGCAGCACCCCTGGCCTCTGCCCGGCTCCTGCCGCTGTCCTGTGGGGGCCGGGCCGGGGGGCCCAGGAGGGCTCAGAAGGTGGCTCTGGGCAGCTGAGCGGCGTGGGCCTGGGCCAGGGCATGCACTGCGGAGAGAGAACTTGGGTGAGAGAGCCGCTGCAGCCCAGGCTGCCCTTTCTGTACAGGCACCTGTGAGACCCACCCGCCCCTCCACCCCGGGAGCGGAACCCAGTGACCGGGAGTCACGGAGCCTCCCCGCCCGCCTGGCACTGCGTGGCCGCGCGCTGGGGCTCAGAAAGGCACCCGGCCCTCCCGGCCCTCGGCCGTCGATTCGGATGCTGTTTTCATTTACAAGATTGGGGCCAAATGAGATCCGGAGGAACAGCCTCTGGGGCCTCCAGAGGCTGCCAGGAGGTGTCGGGGATGGTCCCTCCTGACCGCGGGCCAGGGAGGCCTCAGCTCTGCTCCCTGCCGGCTTCTGGAGGGGCCGCACCCACAGGCACCCCCGGGAAGCGCCCTCCAGCCGAACTCCCGCCCAGGAGCGCATGCACAGCGACAGGGGGCCTGGGCGTCGGGATGCAGGGGGAGCAGCACGGAGTGCGGGAGAAGCAAGGCGGGAATGAGGGGGTGCGCATGGCTCGGTGGGGGGAACCCCTCCCTGGGGTGCACAACATACAGTAGAAAAGTGCTTACGTCAGAGCTCAGACCCGCATGATATGGCTGCTGTCGGTGCCCCGCGGGGGTTCAGATGAGAGCGGGGTGGCTGGTGGAGTTGGAGAAGCAGGGGAGGTGGGAGGGCTTGGGGTGGCGCATTGCACTGGAAACAGAAATGAACAGGCAGGTGAATCGGAGTGGCGGCTGGGGGAGAGCACGGGATTAGGACGGGGGCAATCAGGGAGGAGAGCCGGGTCAGGGTCCTGGTTCCAGTTCTGGGCGCTGTGGAGGGGCGCGCGGGTTCCCAGGCCCTGCTGAGAGGCAGTGGCTGTGAGCCAGGCTGGCCTCCTGGGCCCCAGACCCCACCCCCACCCAGATAGCAGGGCAGAAGGTTCACACGCCTGCCCACCCCCATGAGGACCTCATCTACTTGACGTGGCTGCGATGACGAGGCACCGAGCGCCCAAATCACACGAATCTGTGACCAGACTGCAGTGATCACCATGCTACTCGATTCCGCGAGTTCTGTTGCCTGCGGCTCCGGGGCTTGGAGACGCTCTCACTCAAGACCCCTTGGCCAACCCCCACCCACCCTGAAACGGTCATGACAGACCTTCACGTGGTGACCGAGTTCATTAGGTTTTGCTCAGCCGTCATTGGTATTCACGGCTGAGAACAATGCGATGGACAGTGTGTGGCGGGACCAGTGCCAGGGTCACGTTGCGCTTCCCCCGAGAGAGGGTTCTGGCATTGAACTTCCTGCCTGCCTGGCTCCCACCCTGCTGGGGACCCCACCCTTCCCTGCCCGCCACACACGCACACACACCCAACATGGAAGACGCGCACGGCTTCACGGGCAGGGAGTCCTGTGTGCCCACACGTAATGCAGACTCTGTGCGTGGGACCCGGGAACGCCGCCTTTAGCCTTGTGTTACACACTCAGATGTGTGTGTGCTCATGCACTTCCCCATGGCCAGCACACCTGCAATTGCATGTGCAAATAGATTCACAGATGCGTTCGTGGGCATGCCCGTACTGTACAGGGTCGTTGTCTGGAGACCTCAGCTCCCAAGACCATCAAAAACCCCAAAGCTAAGCAAGGGCCACGTCAGGGAAGCCAAATAGATGTGACAATGTGCACACAGGCAAGCGCTACTCCTGACCCCTCTAAGAGCCGTGTGGAGTTGGGTTGCTCCTATTTACACACAATCCTAACAGGTGGGCACTAGCTGGCTCCCTATCCCGTGGCCACCAGAAACAGGCAACTTAGGAGAGAGGAGAGACTACTGGGTCTATAAGAGGACATGACTGAAGAGAGAACGCCTTTGGTAAAAAGTGGGCACAGTACCTTTAAAAGTATAACTGTGTGGGAGCACTTAACACAGCTACACACAGACCTGTGCCCATGACAGCCCCCAGCCAAAGGAGGGCATTAATGATACAAGAGCAGCGAGGGCAAGAAACACTGTGTCAACCATAGCCTTTCCAGGAAGGGACAGAGATACTAAGTATATGTGAGGAACACAGCCACTGGAATAACCCAAACCCACACCTGCGCAGGGATGTGGTTTTGCCACGAATTGTTCACACTTACAACCTCTGCACACACTCGCGGTCACAGGACTCACATTCCCGAGACATGAATGTGGCCCCACGCTCTCCCCCAAACTACACGCACAGACACACGTTCACAAACCTCTATACACTGCACAACACAGACACGGAGTTTCTGTCACTCCCCGGACAGCAAAGAAAGCGAGTTGCACACGCACATGCACATTCACGACACTCCTTCCACCCCCGAACTAGACCCCCTTGGATACCTATGTCTACACCCCCACAGCTCACAAAGACAGGCTCCCGTTCCTCTGTGTATAAACACACCCTCCCCGCACACCTGAACACACACAAATACACTGCACAGGACCTCGGGCCGCACACATAAACCAGAAACGTCTGCACACACTGGGGGGAGTGGCAGACATGGCAGCTCCCGTCACTGACCAGGCTGCCCACGCCCACGCTCGGGCACTAACTCTCCATCCACGGCTGCCGCACGGTCCTCATGGCCTGCGCCCGCCTCCCCAGGTACCTGGGTCCATGGCGTGGCCCTGTGCCCACACACATGCCCGGTGCCATCCCCACTGGGCCTGGCACGGCTGCAGCTCTGGGAATCTGGGCCCCAGACCAGGGGCCGAGTCTGAGGTCTGGCCCCGCCACAGCCATTTCTCACATAGCTGGGGTTTGGGCAGAAGCCAGGTGATTGCGTGCTTCCCGTGCGCAGCCCCCGAAATGTAAGCCTGTGTGTGTGTGGAGGGGACTCTGATAGGCCGGCAGGACCCTTGGCTGGGGGCTAGGGCAGGGGCAGAGGGAAGCATTAACCACAGCGTCTGCGCTCCAACCCTCGAAACAGGAAGCCGCCTGCTGCCCAGAGCGTGTGGAATTTGATCTTGGGAAGGGCCACGTTCACTTTACAGCTAAACGAAACGGCAGGGAGGTTCCCCCCAGGGCTCCGTGCAGCCAAACTGGTTTTGCTCCCCGGCGGAAGCCCACCCTGTCTCCTGCCCTCCAGCCCACGGACGCAGCCTCTCCCTGAAGCACCTGCTCCAGGCGTGCTCCCCACCTGCCCTCACTGCCAGCGGCTTCTCCCTGAAGGTTTCGCGGAACCCTAAAACCCTGTGGTTTCTGAAGCGCCCAGACTTAGAGCAGCCGGTTCCTGCTGCTTCTTCCGCGTCTCCGATCTCCACCAGCAGGGCTGCCACCCCTACGACCGCCGGCAGCGGGCGCTGAGCTCAGCGGGGCGCCTGGCCGCGTGCTGGGTGCTGAGCGCACACCCTCCGCCCCTCGCTCCACCAGGCAGGCGTTCTGACTTGAACTTGACTGAGGAGGAACTGGAGTCTCAGCTGCGACGGCTGCATCACCAACAGGAAACACTCGTCCCTGTGGTTGTAACTGTGGCTCCCACGCCTGGTTCTGCCTCCTTGACTCAAGTCTTCGTAACCTTAACATCCTTCCGGGGTGGGGGGGGACCCCTCATCCCGCTCCTCCTCCGAACACCTGGTCTCCAGGGAGACGACGTAGTCGGCGCCGAAGGCTTCACGGCTCATCGCCGTCTTTCCTCTGCCTTCCCTGCTCCTGTTCCCACAGAACCTCTTCTGTTCTCATCAGCAGTCACTTCTCTCTGGCCAGTGACACTCCCACCTACTCCGGGCAAAGCCTCAGGCCACCGGGAAGTCACTCCACTGCACTTGAACCTCACGGTGGCCACCTGGGGCCCGTGGCCCTCCGCCGTTCCTCGGTCTCTTAGCAGAAGAGTTGGTTGGGGGTCAGCAGTCGACGTGGGGACTGCATCCCCCTCAGCCACCTGGTCCCCTGTGCCATCGTCCCTCGTGCGTCCCACGCTCTCGCAGCCAGTACAGATGGGAGGCACCTGCACGCCCGGGCCTGGCTCCACGACTGGCCAAGCCTGTCATCGCTCCTGGTCAAGCCAGGCAGCACCTTTCTCTCTGCCTTTCCCCACCTGCCCGGGGGGAGAGTCCCCCTGGGACCCCTGCGTGGCCTTGGCCACCCCTCCAAACGGCAGCGGGGACAGGGCTCCGAACTCCAGCCCGTCAGCACCTGGGGTCCTGGCACACCACAGCCTAGTGGAAGCTGGGTTTGACCTTGGGGGTCGCTGCCCCGGCCCCCTCCCCTGCACGGCATGCCCCCGGCCCCTCTCACCGGAGAGCAGGCGGCCCCTGCGGGAGGCCTCGGTGGCCAGGGTACAGGAGATCTCGATCCGCTTCTCCTGCTCCTGCAGCTGGCTCTCAGGGTCCTGGGGAACGTCCACAAGGTCCCCATCCCCGACTGGCACCACGTTCTGCATGCTGAGGAGGCACAGACACACAGGTGGGGGCAGGGGCTGAGGGGGGCGGGGGCGGGGGAGACTCTGGTTCCCGCCAAGGCTGTCCCAAGGGCCGGGTGGGACCCAGCCAAGCACGTGTTGGGACATTTAACATGAATGAGAAGGTTCAGGTCAACACGTGGGGCAGCCTTGAAGGGGAGCAGAAGCCGCCGGAAGGCCCCCCATCCGTCTGTCCCGATGAGAGCATGTGGCTGAGCTCAGCATGTGTCTTGGGGACCCAACAGCAGCATCACTCACTGCCCTGGCCCCAGGGCTGGGCCGGCTCCAGAGCCACTGACCCACTCAGTCCCTGGGGAGGCCCTGACGCCCCAGGTGCCTGTTACCTGGACTTGGCAATGAGCGTCTTAATCCTTTCCACCTTCTTCTGCTTCTCCTTCAGCTCCTCGGGGCTCAGTGGGGTGTCTGGCTCCAGGTCAATGTACCGTTCGGGGATGAAGACTTTGTTTGGGGTGGAGAGCTGGGGGGAGGGGGGCGCGGTCACGGTCTCTGCCCCTCCCAGCGCAACTGCCCCGCTCCCCTCCCGGGCTCTGCTCACCTCCTTGCTGATGTCCACGTCGTAGTGCTGGGGTTCTAGCTCCATCTTCCGCAGCCGGGCAATCTCCTCCCGTGGCGTCTCGTAGGCCTGCCCGCCTGCCTCTTCCGCCCGCAGGGCCGCTTCCAGGTTGGAGATGTCCACTTCGTGGATGCTGCGGTGACGGCGGACCTAGGGGAGGGACAGCGGGGACGTCACCGCCACGGCTACCGGTGCCCCCAGGCCGCCCCTAACCGCACCGTGTCCTCCCTGCCCCCGCCGGGCACCCGCCAGGGCCTGCATGGGACAGTTGCCCCACGGTGCCCTGCGCGGACCTCCCGGGCCACGTACTCTGGGTTCTTACTCTACTCCCAGTTTCCCATCCCGGAAGCTGCAGCCCACCGACTAGAACGTGAACTGAGGGCAGGGCCATGAGCCATCGCCTTCCCGTATTTCCGAAATTTAGTGGAGAGGAAAATCGGGCAGGTGCCTGGGGCAGCCCTCCACCCCCAGCTCTGCCTACATGGGACGCCCTTCATTGCTCGTGACTCTGCCTCCTTGTCTCTGAAACAGGGATCACAAGTCCCCAACCCGGCCCTGTTGACAGGGCTCAAGGACAGAACGTGGAAGGGGGCGGGGAATGGAAACACGGAGCTGTGCCCGCTGCCTTCTGTCTCCCCAGCCAAGTGCAGAGAGAGTTCCAGGCGTGCAAGGAACGGCTATCTCTCGGGGTGGACTTGGTGCTTTCTGTCCACTGAACGTACAACTCACTCCCACCTGCACAACCAAGGCTCCCCTTTTTGTGACTTACTGTGCTTTACACACAAAAAAGGAAAGAAATGCTTGCGGCAGGATCTCTTGCGCTGGGTGGGGAGAGGCCTCCCCCAGACCCCACAGGTGCCCAGCTGCAGCCCCCCTCCTCTCTAAAGCCCAGCCCACCCCCCCACCTCTCAGGGCCATCTGGCCACGCCCCAATACCTAGGCCACGCCCCATTCCCAGGTCATGCCCCATTCCAGGCTGTGCCCATGCCCGGCCACGCCCCATGCCCGGCCATGCCCCATCCCAGGCCACGCCCACGCCTGCCCATGTCCCTGCTCTAGGCCACACCCATGCCAACCCATGCCCGGCCATAGCCCTGCCTCCAGACCACGCCCCAGTCCAGCCACGCTCCTGACCCAGGCCACGCCCCACGCCCGGCCACGCCCCTGACCCAGGCCACGCCCCACGTCCGGCCACGCCTCTGACCCAGGCCACGCCCCATGCCCAGCCATGCCCATGTCTGGCCACGCCCCTGGTCCAGGCCACGCCCATACCCGGCCACGCCTGGGGGTGGGCAGCTGGGAGGACCTACCACTTTGTAGGCGGGCCGGGGGCCGGGCTCGGGGGCGGGGCTGGCAGGGAGCTGCAGGCTCCGTCGCTTGTCCTTCATGGACCCGCTCTGGTGCCTCCGCATGCGGTCGATCTGCTCCTCCACGCTCATCTTGCCCTTGCCCTCGCCGGGAAACACGGCGCTCTTGGGGCGTTCCTGTGGCAGGGGGAGGTGGGGCTCACACAGACGCCCCGCCTCCCACGCGGCTTCTCCATCTGCCCTAATGCCTGACACTTCCCTTCTCCGGGGAGCCGTCCTGTAGCGGGCTGCATGGTGGTCCCCAAAAGACGTGTCCAAGTCCTGACCCCCAGTACCTGTGCGTGGGGCCCTATTTGGAAACAGGGGCTCTGTGGACGCAATTGAGTTAAGGCTCTCCAGGTGAGATCCGCACAATGCGGCAAGAAGCCGGTGGAGGCAGATGTGCAGGGAACACCCAGCTCCCCAGCAGCTTGGGGGGGGGCATGGGCACGGATGGGGGGCTCCCCCACAGCCTCCAAGAGGAACCAGGGTTTCAGGCTTCCACCCCCAGAGCTGAGAGACAATACCTGCGCTGTTTGAAGCCACCACGTCGGTGGCTCGTGTTCATTTCCCAGTAGCCCCAGGACAGGGGACATAGGCCACCAACAGGCAGCCTTGGGCCCGCACACGGGCCTCGGGCCGCCGGTTTCTGCTGCGTTTGCAGGTCACCGTCGGCATATCGGGACAGTTTTGTCAAACATGCTTTCATCTTTGTTACACGCATCCCTGGACATTGGCTCCCCTAGAGAACCCCCTCCAGGGGGCCTGGCGGCCCCTGCCTGCTTGCACTGCCGTCCTCCCCACTGCCCCGGGCTCCCAGCCCAGGCTGAGCTCCCGCAACCTGCAGGGGGAGACTCACACGGGAGGCGAGTCCATTGGTGAGCCCGTGAGCGGGCCTCCTCACCACCTTCGACGGGGTCAGCCCTTCCTCCATGGGCGACTTTGTCCGCGGGGGCACAATGCCCACTGCAGGGAGACAGGGCGTCGTGGAGGGAGGGGGCAGACAGGCTTGGTCTGGCCCACCTCGGGGGTACATGCTCTGGTTGGGTGTGTGTGAGCGCCCCCCTGGGGCCCTTCTCTGACCCTGAGCCTCCCGTCTGGGGGAGCACGGGACAGGAGGTACCTTTGTTGAGTGCTGCCTGCCGCTCTGTCTCCACCTCTTGCCTGCTGGGCACCAGGCTGAGGTCCCGAGCACTGTCCAGGGGTGATGGCTGGCGGGGCTCTTTCTTGTTTTGCTCGTAGCTCACTGGCAGCTGGGGACAGAGGAGGCGTGGGCGTTTGAGGCTGGACTGCGGGAATGTGGCCCTCAGGTCTCTGTTTGGCAACTGTCGGAGTGCAAACCCTTAGAAACACGGGACAGGCAGGCACACTCTGTAGGTGCCGGCTGGGAAGTGGGCAGGGGGGCATCCAACTGGCAAGCACAAGGTCAACTTGGGGAAGGGGGGCTCGAGCCTCTAGAAGGCCCCTCCCCCCGACCGAGAAGTGCGGATGTGGGGTGAGCCAGAGGGAGGGGCCGCAGGGCCCCTGAGCTCTGAGGGTTCGGTTGGGATCCGGCCCGCGGCTGGAGCCAAAGAACAAGGTGAGCTCTGTTGCCCGGATCCGGGGGGCAGGAGAAGGGCCCCCGGCTTGTGGCCAGCAGCACCAGGGGGCTGGGAGACCTGGGCCGTCATCAGTGCTGGGGCCTCCCTGTACGTCTCATGAGGTGCTCGTGACATAGGCTGGGCCAGGGGTTGGAAACCTCTGAAGACCTTGGCTCCAGCCCCGCCAGGGTGCGTGGTAAGTCCTAGCTGCCTCAGAACCGCCTAGAAAGCGGAGGCTCTGGGACCAGCCCCACCTGCCCCGCTGGGCTGGCCCTCCAGTGACACACACCCCCACAGCTGAGCTGAGAATACGGGTTCCCAGGCTGAGGCACGGACTCTGCTCACCGTGCAACCTCTGCTAAACCTAGAGGCACAAGTCGCCTGGACCTCCGCTGGGGGTCCTCAGCACAGGGGGAGGGGACCTGTGTCCTGCTACTCGGGGGAGCTGGCAAGGCTCAGGGGACACACACACAAGGCAGAGACAGAGAGATCACGGCAGGACTGGAATAGGAGGACAGGAGCAGCGTGTGTGTGTGTGTGTGTGTGTGTGTGTGTGTGTGTGTGTGTGTGTGTGGTCCTGTGATGCCCGTTATGAGGTCATGCTGGGGGACGTGAGCCATGCCATCCCCACAGCCGGGGGCCACTCATTTCCCCACTGTCCCCAGAAAGCAGAGAGGGGCCCAGCAGGACTGGAGGTTCACCCGGGAGCCGGGGCAGCGGGGAGGTGATGTCATTTGCTGCCTTGCCCCTGGCCCGGTCATGGGTCCCGCTCTCGCCACCCCTGCCCGGCGGGCCCCGAGGGTGCTGGGTACCTGACCTCTGGCCACCGCATCACTGCGGTGCCAGGAAGGGGAGCTGGGGTAGGGCCCGAGGCGGTGCTCGCTAGGGAGTGGAGGCACCGTGGGAGGAGAGTCCAGGGGCACGTAGGCTTTGGGGAGGGGCGGCCGGGGCGGGCCGGGCTCCTGAGGCGGACAGAGAAGCCAGAGTGTTAGGAGGGCAGAAGTGGACACTGTGAGAGCAGAGAAAAGAGCATTAGCAGGAGAGAGCTGGCACCGCCGAGACACAGGGGGCCCTGCATCCCCCCAACTCCAGCGAACTCCCTGCCCAGCCTTTTGCTGCTGAGCTCCCATCTGTGGGCCGCCCCCCCAGTTTTCCTTGACAGCTCCTGTCTCACTGCCTGACCCTCACACTGGACACCCCCACCTGCCCACCCTGTAGCTGCACTCCTGCCCTCTCTCCTGCTCCTGGCCCAGGGCTCCCAGTCTAGTTCCCACCCCTCCCTCTCCTCTGATCGGCAGCCGGTTTAGTTACAGTCAGTTCCCGCGGCTGGCTGCAGGCCGAACCTCGCACGCCGGGCTCCCTGAAAAAGCCTTGGGCCTGCACATGGCTCCCGAGAGGACCTCCTCGCGCCCCTGGAGCACCGCAGGGCCTTGGCACACGTACTAAGTGACTGGTTAGTGCAGGTCCTTCTGAGAGGACCTCCTCACGTCCCCCGGCCACCGCAGGGCCTTGGCACATGCGTGCTGGGTGATCCACTAGGAAACCACGCCCCGAAACCAGCCCTTGCCCCAGACGCCCCTGGACTTGAACCCCTGTGGAGCGTTTGGCATCTCTGCTGACACTCCTGAGACCCCGGAAGACGCTTGCCTGGCAGGTGCACAGAGAGCAGGTGGAGGAGGGGTCTGAGAGAAGGTCACGGGCCAGACGTGAGGGTGACCACCTCACACAGAGCGCCAAGGCCCCGGGACGGAGGCCTCTGGCGGGGGCACACGGGCCCAGACCTGGGGGGTCTGATCCGCCTCCCACTCCGTGTCTTCCGCTTACCTCGCTGGACCCGGGCTTGGTGGGGGACCCCTGGGAGCCGGACACCAGGGAGAAGGGACTCAGTGGGCTGGTAAGGCTGGCGGAGCTGAGAGGGCTGGCGGGGCTGTTGGTGCCCGAGCGTCCGAGTCCTCCTGGGGAAACGAGGAGTGAGGTGAGGGGCCAGGGAGGGGTGGGGCCTGGAGTGTCGACAGGGAAGGGCCCAGGGGCATGGGAGGAGGGACTGAGGGTCTCAGGGCCACTCAGGTCTGCCGAGGGGACGTGGGAGAGGGGCCGAGTCACAGGCTGAGAGGCGTGCTGCACCCGGGAACACGACGGGAGGAAATGGCAGCTCCTGAGATGCGGAAGGAGGCCTGTCTGAGGGCCACAGCAGCCGGAAGCTACTAAGGGGCATCTCAGGCCACCACGAGGCCCATGGGCCTAGGCGCTGGGGAGGAATCGAGGGTGTCAGGGCCCATAGCATCCCTGAAGGGTGTTCTGGGGAGGGATGGGGGAGCCCCAGGGCCCAGGGAAGGTTCCGGAGCACCGGGAAGTCCCTGCTTGGCTCTGAGCAGAGTGCGGGTCTGGAGAAATGGGGGTCAGCGGGTATGGGATGGAGGCGGCAGCCGGAGCCCGGAGGCGGGTGGGGGAGGCACCCACCTCTGTGCTTGGCCGTGTCGGTGCCCCGGGATGGGTTGTTCTTCCTGAGCCCCTCCATCACGTCCTGGATCCGCCAGATCTCCTTCTGGATCTGCCGGTTCAGCACCTCGTTCTGGAAGGGCCACTGGAGAGTTAGGAGTGGCCGCCCAGGGGACAGGTCCAGCCCTCGTCCTGTGTCCCTTAGACCAGTGTGGGTGGGGACCTTGTGCACACATGAGCATGTATACACACGTGCCCCCCAACACTCACATACCTCTAGCACACACACCCCCCACTAGTGCACACACACACCTCCAGTGCATACACACATGCATGTGCACACACTCCTCCAGTGCGTGTACACGTACACACATGTGCACACCCAAGTGCACACCCCAGTGCACACAAATGTACACACATGTGTGTGCACCCCGTACACACATGTATGCACATGTGTGCACACACTCCTTTAGTGCACATGCCCAGTGTACACACATGTGCACGCCCCAGTGCACACAAGTATACACACCCAAGTGTACACCCCAGTGCACACAAGTGTATACACACCCAGCACACACAAGTGCACATTTCTCAGTGCATACAAGCACATACCCCCAGTGCACACACACGTGTGCATGCACTCCTCCAGTGCACATGCATGTGCATGCACATGCACTCTTCCAGCACATGCACATGTGTGTGAATGCATGTGCATACATTCCTCCAGTGCACACACAGCCCTCCACTGCACACATACACCTGCAGTGCACACATGTGTGTATGCATGCACACACACCCGCCAGCACATCGATCTTTCTCAAGGCATCCTCTGCCTCTTCCGCCTCGATAGCACAGAAGGGGGCCTTTCGGTCAGCCCGAGGCCTCAGAAACACGGGTGTGAGGGTGCACCCTGCGGAGCCCCCAGGGACACCAGGTGGTCTCGGGCAGAGGCCCCTTTAGGTGGATGTCGGAGGGTAGCCTGTTCTCTGGCATGAGAGCTGCCAGTGTCCTGTTCTTCCCACATGCAAACAGCCCTGCCGTGTCCGCACACACGGCTAAATACTCAAGCATCATCACACACCGCGTCCACTCTGAAGACTGATTGCCAACACTTGTTCAGCGGCCCCGCCCTCAGTGCTGCGCTAAGCACTTTGCACGTAGTAAGCCACCTCACTGAGGGCTGCAGCTGTCCCCACTACAGGCATAAAGGGACTCGGCCCGGCCGTCTGTCACCACCATCCGTCATGTGACAGCCATCGGGCACGGCCCTATCTCCTAAAATGGTGCGTGGCGGAAGCGAGGCCGGCCTGCAGGACGCGCAGCTGGCAGGACCTCGGGACCACCCCCGCCCTGACCCGCTGCCAGGCTGCGATGGTGCATTTTGCTACCAGGAAGGAAACAGGAGGAAAATAGTGTGTGTGTTGGGGGGTGGGGGTGGGGGTGGAACTGGGGTTTTCCCTGCATCACAGGCCCAGCTGGTGAGAGAGGCAGAGCTCGGAGGAGAAACAATGGAGGGAGGCAAAGAACAGGTGCCCGATGCCCATGTGTCCAGCATCTGCCCCAGGCAGAGCGTTCCACCCGGCCCCAGAACGGAAGTCTCTCCCATCTTCACGTTGCTGCTGGTGCGGCTCCCAAACCGCCCACCCTCCTGATGTCATGAGAGCTTTATAACGATCTCAGGTTTACAGGCCCAGAAAATCCTTCCAGTTACAGCGCGCCTGGCGTCTAACCTGAGTTCCCACGCTTCCGCTCGACTGCATCCCATGATTTTGTGTTTAGTGTTTAAGAGACAGTGAAAGAGAGAGAGAGAAGGGGAGGGCCCAGAGCAGTCTCCATAGTTGTACGTCACGAGTTGTGACACAGTTTCATTTCACACGGGTGGATGTGGGGCCACATGTGATGGGAACTGAACTGGGGGCCCCCCACTTGGGAGGCAAGTACCTTACAGGTCAGCATGTGGGTTTGCACGGGCCGGGGCTGGGATTCGAACCCCGGACCTCATGATTGTGAGGCAAGCGCTCCATTGCTGAGCTTTCCCACTTCCCGTCCATCCCACCAGCTGACAGGGCATGAAGAATCCCACGCTACCTGCACCTTGCTCCCCGCAGCCCTGAACCTTGATCCAGAACCAGCTCATCTTATGTCTGGGAAACCCCTCTAGCAAGACAGGAGGCCGCTTGGGCCTCTTGAGGACACAGAGGACGAGGAAGGACCCAAAGCACGGGCCAGCCCCGGCCAGCCCAGGGCCCTCATCACCTGGGTGTCTACACTGAGCTGCTCCCAGAGGTCATCGTGCAGGGCAGACACCTCCGACTCGAGGCTCTCGTACTCCAGGGTGCTGTTGGCCAGGGTCTGCATGGAGAAGGGAGGACTGAGAGAGCCGCCACCACCTGGCACCCCCATCCCGCACGGGGCCCAGGGGCCTGAGGTCTGGCGGGTCTGGGAGGAGGGAAAGCAGGCCCGAGACCTGGTGGCAGCCAGACACTGGCCTCACATGGGATGCCCGGGCCAGTCCCGCTGCAAATCTCAAGAAAGAGAAGACAGGAGAGGCCAGAGGGCGAACACCCCCCCCCCCACTCTCCTGCTCGCACCTGATTGGGCCCCTGAAAGGGGAGGAGCAAAGGAAAAGAGCTGGGGGTGGCGGTCAGAGCCTGTCCCCCTGTCTGGGCCCATGTTCCGGGGCTCCTCCAGGGGGTCGGCACTGCAGGGCCCGCCCTGTGCCAATCGGAAGCCACCAGGGCAGCCACATTGCTGCCATGTCCTGAGTCTCCAGGGAGAGGACTGAGGTGGGCTGTCAAGGGAACACATGCCCCCAACCTCAGCGGCCCTGGAAGAAGCCCGGTGCAGGGGCGGTTGCTGGAAAATCTGCCCACGTCCTTGCCGGAGACAGCGCGGCAGGAGCCGGCTGGCAGGCGGCTGTGCTCACGCGGAAGCCCCACCTGGAGGACCAGGGCCAGGTGCACCCCCAGGCGGCAGGTACCGTGGTCGCCTGAGACAGCTCCCCGCGGATGCTGATGAGCTGCTTCTGCAGCGACTCCTTCTTGCGCTGCAGGCTCTCGGGGCAGGGGGGCTGGCTGCCGAACATCTCCAGTTCCTGGTGGGTCCCCATCAAGACACTCTCCAGACTGTCCTGTGGAAAGGCGGGGCAGGGGGCGGCCATGAGCGCCCCCAGATCTCTCCGGAACAATTAGCAACACAGCCCTGGGCCCTAAGAGGTTCAACCATGGGGAAGCTGGGATGACTCAGCGGGTTGAGCGCTCGCTTTGCAGCCCCAGAGACCAGGGATCGAATCCTGGCCCCGGCCCATGTGGACCCACATGCTGAACTGGGGTGTGGACCCCAGTTTGGTTCTTGCCGGGGCCCATCCCTGCACAGCCCAGTGCTCACCTGTGGACTGAAACTATATGGAAAACTAATGTCAACTATGGAGACTGCTCTGGGCCCTCCCCCTTCTGTCTGTCTCTCTCTCTGTCACTCTCTGTCAAAAACAATTAAAAAAATTAAATCTTTAAGAGGTTTGGCCAGGGGAAGCTGGGGTGGCTCAGTGGGTTAAGCGCTCACTTTGCAGCACCGGGGACCAGGGATCGAGTCCCGGCCCCGGCCCGTGCGGAACCATATGCTGAACTGGGAGCTCCCCCAGTTCAGTTCTCTCTCTGTCTCTGTCTCTGTATCTCTCTCTCTGTCAAAAATAAATAAATAAATAAATAAAATATATTTTAAAATAAATAAATAAATAAAAAGAGGTTTGACCAGGTGGCTGGGGGGAGGCTGTCCGCACACTGCCCAAGGTCCCCGAGGCGGCCCAGCGGGTCTGACTGAGGGCCGGACGGAAGTGCAAAGGCCACGGGTCCGCTTCCTCAGGATGCAGAGAGCAGCCCACACCCCTGCAGCCCCCCAGGCCCCCCAGGCCGCCCCTTGGCTCTCACCTCCACACCAGCCCCCCATAGCCCCCCACGGCCCCCCAGGCCGCCCCCCGCCCTCACCTTCTCCGCTCGCAGCTGCTGGACCAGCTGGTCTTGTTCCCTCACCACCTTGTTCTGCTCACACAACTTGCCCAGCAGCTTCTGGGGTCCCGAGGGAGTGGGGTCGGGAGGGAGAGAGGAGGGTGAAAGGCACAGTTTGCTGGGGTCGGCCCCTGCCCCTTTGCCTTGAGGGACGCACAGGGTCCTGGGAACAGGAAGATGGTCTTGACCTTGGGAGGTTCCCCAAGGACCCACCGGGAGGGCAGGTGTGTTTATTCTCTGACAAGTCAGCCAGCTGGGGAGAGGAGGGGGCTGAGAGCCAGGTCCCGGGCTCCGGGGGCTTCCGTGCAGGAGGGTGGGGGCTAGGGCTGGGGTCTGACAACAAGATGTCAGAAAAGCAGGGAACAAGGGCAGGGGGTCCCTGGCCCTGTGGGAAGGAGGGCCTGCTCTCCCCTCCTCCACCCAGCGTCTCAGGATGGGGGTCCCTGGCTGGATGGCACCTCCCCCTGCCTAGTGGGCAGCTCCACGCCCCAGGCCACGCGGCGGGTGATGGGGACGAAGCCAGCCAGGCCCCCTTCCTGCGTGCACGCCCGTGATCGGCCCGTGGCTGCTTCCCACTGAGCCACGCCTCATCCCTCTGGGCCTTCCGCTTCCAGGCCAGCTCCTAGGCTACCTGTTCGGTCCCTGAGTCACCAGCCAACGTGGTCCCATGCTCCCACGGACACTGTCACAGGGCCTGCTCAGCCTACGAGTCAGAGGCTGCCCCTGCCGGCCACCTGCTGCTACCCTGGGCCTCCCCGGGGCCAGGGCACAGCCACGGCCCCCTCTCCGGGGACTGGGCCACACTGGGCACAAAGCACACTGACAGCTGACCTCCTCCCAGGTCTGCTGACCCCTCTGTGCAGAAGCGACGGGCCCGGAGCTCAGGGGGCAGACACAGCCCATGTGCCAAGCAGGGTGAGTTGGTGGGAAGAACCAGAAGAGAAGGGGCGAGGAGGGACGGGCAGAACGTCATATTTGTGGGGAGAGAGGACACGAGCCCAATGCACGAAGGGCCACGAGGAGGACGGGGCCCCCCGGGGAGGGGTTGGGGGGCCGATGCTGGGCGTGGGGGGCAGAGGCTGCTCTTACATCCGTGTCTTGCTCGTTGAGTTTGTAGGTGAGGAGGCCGTCCCGGAACACTTCTGGGTATGGAGCGACCTGCGGAAACAGGAGGCCGGTTACTGGGGCGTGTGGGGGCCGGACCCCAGCAGCCCTGCCCGGTTCTGCCTCAGGCTGCAGGGCGGCACTTGTGGGGCCTCCGTCACAGGGCCCTGAGCAGAGCTGACGCTCGGTGGCCGGGTGGCCAGGTGGCGGCTCCCTCCCAGCTGTCCCCAGCTGGGTCTGCAGACAGAGAGGCTGTCATGGCACCTAAGCCCCTGAAACCGCAGTCGCAGGGCCGTGTGGCTCCTGGACAGATGGACGGATGGCGGGTAAGAGACACGTGAACGACCGACACTCAGCCCTTGGCCGTTTCTGAGGCCCAGACGTGGGAGACTGGAAGGAGCTCCGGAAACCGCCATGAGCTGTGGCCCTGGGGGGACTGAGCTCGTCGCGGTGCTGGTCCCTGACCCAGGATTCCTGGCGTGCATTCCAACGTGCCTGAGGGGCCAGCCCTCAAGGACGCATCTGGCAGCCCCGGGACACGCTCCACCCATGCGGCACCGATGGTTCCACATCACACCCCCGTGCCCGTGACCCTGGTGACGGGGATACCGAACGTGAAATGGAAGCCCGAGACATTCAAAAGCAGAGCCGTGGTTCCCGGCCGGCGTGCGTGTCGGTGCAAGTACTGTGATGGGTGGGGTGGGGTTCATCCACACACGTGACGAATGGGGGAGACGAGGTGGAGCTGAAGGAGGGGCCCCGATGAGCAGGTGGGTGGCGGGGTGGCTCTGAGCATGCACGCCCGAGCAGCGAGGCGCAGGCCTTACTTGCATGAACAGGTGGGCCCTGGGGGAGGCGCTCTCCACCATGCAGTTCACCATGCTGATGAGAGTCTCGCCCTCACTCATCTGCATCAGAGGAAGGAACGGACAGTTCAGCCCGAGACCCACGCGGTGATGCGTCCCCAAGCCCAGCCCGCGCTGGCTTGTCTGGGAGCAGCCATGGGCAGCCGCCCCTCGGGGACTCCATCGGCCTGTCTGCCCACTGGCCGTGCATCGCCCATCTCAGGACCAGCACAGAGGCTGCAGGAGAGGCAGCGGATCGGAGCCGGGGGGCCGCTGCACCCTGGCTCACGGCTTGGCGGAGGTCCCAGCCCAGGGACACCTCCCCGGGCACCCGGGAATGGTAGTCTCGCGACCTGGGCCAAGGCTCTCGTGCCCCATGCTGCAGACACCACGCAGGCAGCTAGTCGCCCAGGCCAACCTCCCCAGGTGGGAACTAAATGAAGCACCTGATGGGATGACCAGGACCTGCTCTCCTCCTGGGTCTTCCAGAAGTTCTAGGCACCAGCCTGTCTCCCCAGCCCCTGCCCACCTCTTGGCTCTAGAGTGGAATGGATGCTAAACACGGTTTCCAGAGCTGGGCTGCGTCCATGCGGATCTGGGATGACGCCAGGAAGCAAGTAAGGGGGCTGCAGCGAGCACGTTAAAGGGACAGCAGGGGTCGGAATGCGGCTCTCCCAGCGAGTCCCCTTGTGTTTCAAGCACCGTTAGAAACACAGAGGGGGAGACTGTTTGCCAAATAAAAAAGAGTGAGCGAGAGAGAAAGGGGCGGGAGAGCAAACCAAACAAATCAGCCAGAAGTGCCGCGTTTCCCCCGGCTCGACCGCCTTTGGGAGTATCCTTGGCTGTGTCCCTTTAACTTAGTTCATAAGCAGCAGGAGATGGTGGGATGGGGGGTGAAGGGGCAGGAAAAGCTCTTGAGGGCCAAGAAATGAGTAAGGGAGGGGCCGGGGCCACCTCAGGGCACACCTCTGGGGTCACAGTTCAGGGAATCACCACATTTTTTGGCCTCATCTTTCCATCTTTCTTGGACCCACATGCATTTTCCTTGTGCCCCATTTTGATGGCAGCCCCAGTGCAGCCCCGCTTCTGCAGGGTGGGGGCCTGCAGAAGGGTGGGGGGCACCCATCTACCCCCCGTTGGCAGGGGCCCCCGCACGTTAAAGGCTCTCTGAGAATCTGACCTCTCTACCTCATTAGCCCAGTTGGAAACGCGTTTTCTAGCACGTAAAACGCCACTTAAAAGGCTTTCAAAGGAGCGGCTGTCACACGAGGTGGAGTCGTGGGAAAAAAGGCCAACAGGGCACCAGCCGCGTGTTCTGTAGGAACTCAAATCAATTCGTGTGTGTGTGCACAAGCGTGTGTGTGCATGTGCAAAGTGTGTGCGCAAGGTGTATAAGGTGTGTATATGCAGGGGGCATGTGTGTGTGTGCATATTGCAGGGTGTGTTTTGTGTGTGGATGCATGTGCGTGTGTGTGTGCACACATGTGTGTGCATGTGTGTGAGACAAGACAGCTCTATCAACATATCAGGCTTGGAGATGTCAGGGGTGGCTCTTCCCAGACACCCACGGATCTCATTCCTTCCCCAGCAAGTGGATCTAACGGAAAAGCCCAGAAGCAGGAATGTGTGCACCCCAGCTGCTCCCACTCTGCTCTGGCTTTGGGGAGCTTTCAGCCTGGAGGGTTCTTGGGTGCCTCTTCTGTCTCCCGAAATGTTAGAGCAGCTCCATGAGAAGCACCCAGCCCCGCGCCTGAGGCTTGTGCACAGGAAGGGTGCTCAGAAGAAAAGGCACAAGACGATAACCACAGCAGCCACCAGCCCTCGTCACGAACACCTGACACGGTCTCTCCCGTACGCTCTGTGACTGAGCAAACTAGGGCCCGGACAGACTCAGTGACATTGTCAGGATCTGAAGAGACAGAATCCGTGGGAACGGCATCCTGGACGCGTACCCTGCCCAACAGCCTTTTAGGAGCATCTAGCACATCTGTATCTTCCCAGGACACGGCTGGCCCTTTGGAAGGTTATGTCTGAACCCCCAGCCTCAGGGCCCAGCTGCTCTGCAGGGCAGAAGCCCCAGAAAAATACTCTGCTGTTTGCACGGGGCGACCTGGGTTGGCACCGGGACTGGATGCCCCGTGCAATGTCCTTGAGTGCCAGGCGCCTTGCCTGGTGACTAAAAATGCAGGGGTCAGTGCCTTCAGTGCCCAGGGTCGTCTACGGGGATGAGCTGACCCAGACTCCACGGTCCGGTGACCACACGGGTCATGTGGCTCATCAGCAGAACCACCGACCGTCGCTTCTCTAGCCTCTGATTTCGTTCATGTTGACGGTTCTTTCTATGACTCAGAGGGGCACGGGGTCATCCCGAGGTCGCGTGACCCCAGCTTCTTCACCCCCCAGGTGTTTTCTCGGCTGTCCACTTCGGGGGTGGGGAAGCCCAGCATCACATTCCCTAGCTCTGCTGGGCACTGGCTGTGAAGCCCCGGCGTGTTTGCTGACCTCTCTGTGCCTCGGTCTCAGCAGTTACAACACGGGGGTCACAGGAGGGTCGTTACAAAGACTGAACAAGTCCCAGGACCTGGCCGGTGTGGGAGCGGCTGCCGTTCATGTCCCTATGTGACGGCCCCCGTGGTGTGTAGCCCAGATCTGAGCTCAGAGGACGGGCTGAGATGAACCCCAGCATGCTGACCTCCGGCCTGTCTACACGCCGGGGGGCCGCACACAGCACGGTAGCCAATGGCCGACCACCCAGCCAGACAGTCACTTCCGTCCCGCGGGGACACCATGGCCCCTTCAGGAGGCTTATCTGTAAAACCTGGGCTGAAGAGACACCCTGGGTCCCACCACCCTGAACACCCCGGAAAACATGGGCCGTGTCTACAGAAGAGGCGGAGCTGACACGCGGCCTGAACCCACGCGATGCGTAAGCCATCCATCCGTGCTCAGGTCTGCCGCCCTGTTTACTGACGACGTGGGCAATTGGGGGTAAGGTCCCAGATTCAAGCTCAAGGACACGGGAGCACGTCCGGCCCCCGGGGGCAAGCTCCTCTCTCCAGCTGCTCTGCAAATCGTTGCCCCTCCACCCACCCAGGGGTGGCCCCATCTGGGCCGAACAAAAAGGAGGCAGCGTTAGCGATTTCTGCGGCCATTTCTATTCTCCCTTCCCCAGAAACGCCCAGCTGCTCTGAAGCGCTTTGAAGAGAAGGGAAGCAGGAGGTGAAGGCACCTGGCTGCACCCTGGTTGTGCCTCGGGAGGTGGTCACGTGGGTGGGAGATGAGGCGGGATGGGCAGGATGGGGGGTTGGGCGGATGAGAGCAGGGGGGTGGCCGGGAGGGGCACCAGCTCTGCCTACCTGCTGATCCAAATACTCTAGGTTTCTTTGCAACTGAAGGTCTAAAAGGTCATCCTACCCGGAAGCCCGAGGCCCAACACACAGGAACAACGCACGAGAAAACAGAGAGGAAGCAAAGCGGTTACCAGGGAGCTGCGTGAGGACGGCCAGCGGCCCCCGGCCCCGGAGGGGGTCTGGGGTCTGGGGGCCGGGGGTGGGGGGCGGGCCCTGCTGCACTGGCCCAGGCCGGCCCTCCCCCCCGTGAGGGGCCCACGTGGAAGCTAGCTGGTCGGTGCCTGGAGCAGCTGTCCCTGAGTTTTCTGGAGGGTCTTTAGCGCTTCTGGAGGGTGCGCTTGCCCTGAGTCAGCGGGGCCACTGGCAGAGGAGACTGAGAGGGTAGGAGGTGCTAGGCAGGCCCCTCCACGCCGGCCTCCTGGTGCTAGGAGGGACAGGGGACAGCACCAGGCCTTCCCGGGCCAGAACAGGGCCCCGGCCCCCAAGTAGGGGGTCCCCTGCATCTTGTGCTCCAAGGGGAGACAATTCTCAGGGAGACAAGTTCCCAGCAGACATGGGAACAAGGGAACAGGCAACCTCTTCTCCTGCGGTCTGACCCCCGTGTCCCTTCCCTAGGGACATTCTGGACCGAGAGAAGCCGGATGCTTAGTGGGGGAAGGCGAGCCTCCTGCCTGTCTGTGGCCGGGGGCTCTGGCTTGACTTCCTTCCCAGCCCCCCGGCCGGGGCCCCTCGCATGCCGGGGAGGACAGCGGGACCCCCCACACTTCCAGGTCTTGCCCCCGCTCCTCCGGCCCACGCCTGGGAGGACAAGGGGCAGCTGCTACCACACTCGGTACTGGGGTCCGAGTCCCGGCCAGGAGGGACCGATGGGCCGGGTGAGGGGCACAGAGCGGCCGGGGTGGGGGGAGGACGTACCATCTTATCGTGCACCGTGGGGGGCGCTGAGTAGGTGTAGGGGAACAGGCCCGCAGGGACTGGCCTCCTGTCTCCTAGGTAATCGTACTGCAAGAGAAAAGCGGGTGCAGAGGTGAGGGCTTCCCCACCAGCTGAGGTTCAGGGTTAGGGACCCTGTCCCAGAGCAGATTCCTAAACTAAGAGGGTAGCACGGACCTGGTGCCTCATCATTGGGACGACCTGTCCGGGTCCTCAAGATTGGAAAACAGGGGAAGCCGGGAGGGCTCAGCGGGTTGAGCGCTCCCTTTGCAGCCCTGGGGACCGAGGATTGAATCCCGGGACCAAGGATTGAATCCCGGCCCCGGCTCATGTGGACCCACATGCTGAGCTGGGGTGTGGCCCCCAGTTCAGTTCTTGCAGGGGCTTATGTGGGAGGCTCCCGGCCCAGTTCCTGCCCTGCGCAGCCCCACACCCACCTGTGGAGTGAAACTATATGGAAAACTAATGCTGTCAACTATGGAGACTGCTCTGGGCCCTCCCCCTTCTCTCTGTCTCTCTCTGTCAAAAAACAATAAAATAAATCTTTAAAAAAAAGATTGGAAACCCAGAACCCCCTCCGCCCTGTGTGAGGCAGAATTGGGGTTCTGGGTGGAATCGGGGGGACAGATACAGGGAGTAATATTCCTGCTCAGGGGGCAACGCCAGCCCCTGGGGCAGCTCTCCTGGGGACGGAAGCCCCTGGGCGGCATCACTGGGTCCTTCTGACACAGCCCCAGGTCCTGGGGTCCCCGAGGCCCCCTGCCTCTCCAGCTAGGCTCCGCAGAGGGTCTCGGGCTTCAGGGGGGTGGGGTTCCTGGGGCGGCAGCTCACCTTGGGAGAGCTGATGGATCTCCGCATCACATAGGCGGCGGGGTCCGCATAGACGTCCTCGCTGCGCGGTGGAAGCCGCTCAAAGCGGGCGCTGGGGGAGCGGGCTGGGGAGTAGATGCGGGCGTGGCCATAGGAGCCCTGGCTGGGCGAGCGGGGCACTGAGTGGGAGCGGGGCTGCAGGGACAGGCGACGCAGGGAGCCGTCCAGCTCGTCATACACGCCGGGCTGCCGAGAGGGGCTGGGGACCCAGACGCCCCCATTGCGGAAAGCATGGAGTCTGTCCTCGGGCGCCCAGGGCGGGCTGAGGCGGTCGTAGGCCGGCATGGAGCAGATGCTGTCGGGACGCACGCCGGGGGCATAGTACTGGAAATCCTCAGGGTGGTGTGGGGTGTAGGGGCCGTAATACTCGGGGCCCCTGCGGGACATGGCGTAGAACCTAGAGGGGCTGAGAGGCGGGGGACAGGGTAAGGAAGGAGGGACCCGGGGCACAGGGTAAGGAAGGAGGGACCGAGCGGGCAGGTGCCCATGCCCAGCCCCACCTCTGTGCCCTTCAGTCTCCAGCAGAGGTCCCATGAGACCACCGAGGTGCAGGGAAGCCCCCCTCAGAGCCCCGGCCTCCATCGGCCACCCCAGGCCCAAAACGCCACCTGTCTGTGCTCCCATCTGGCCTCTTTAAGAAGAAACACCCCCAGGGAGAAACCTGAAGCCTTATTAGCCACCCCTATCTCAGCCTGATGAGATTGAGCAGATCCTGCCGTCCGCAGAGTGGGCAGGGAGACAGCGAGGCTGGGCCCAGGGCAGCTGCATGGTTCAGGGGTCCCCAGCCAAGGGGCGTGCTCCCTGAGGGAGGACCCCCCATGGCTGTCGCCACATCTTTGACCTCCAGTCGCTAGATCAAGGAGTCAGTTAAGACTTTGCTACTTTCCTCTTTCGAAAACTGTCTACCAACCATTAGCTTTTATACACTTAGAACTGGAGTGAGCGGCCGTCCTGCGGGGACACAGGACTGGCTGCCTGTGAGGCCCCTCCCTGCCGCTCCTGGTCCCCCCAGCCCCCCGTGGGGAGGCCCTGGGCACTTTGCCCTCCCTCCGGAGGAGGGAGCAGCAAAACCAGGGGCACGGAACCGGCCGGCGGGGGCTCCCACATCAGCCTGGCTTCCAGGAGGTTTGCAACAGCGGCCGCCTGTCCGATGACCTCCCAGCCCCGGCCCCCCGGCCTCACCTCCGAAGGTCCTCGGGGGGAGGTGGCCCCCGGCGCAGGTTCACCCACTGCTGGAGCTGGTGCATGGAGGTCTTGCGCTGAGCCAGCTTGTCGGGGTTGGCGTGGGCCGGGATGCTCCGCCGGCGTTCCCCGCCCTCTGGGTCCTGAGGTGGGAAAGCCATGCTCCCAGGCCGGCTGGGGGCCCTGTACTGCCAGCCATTGGGCCTCTGCCCACCCCCCGGGGCCCTCGGGCCCTCCGGGTACGGGCTGCCTGGCTCCGAGGCTGGTTCTGGCCCGGCTTGGACACCGTTGGCTCTCCCCAGGGGCTGGCTCGGGGCTTCGGGCCTCCCCTCCGCCTTCTCGCAGCCTCGGCCATCCCCTTCCCCTCGCGTCTTGGCCTCCGGCTCGGGCTTGGGGAGGCTGCTGTCTGACTGCTGTTGGCCGGGCGGGATGTTCTCCGAATCAGGCTTCTCGTGGCTGCAGGGTGACAAGGGACCCAGTGTATGTGCTGCCGGCCCAGCTCGGGGTCGGGCCGGGCGCTCTAACGTCCCTACCACGGCCCAGGCAGGGGGCTCGCCAGAGCTGTCTTTGCAGAGACGAGAGCTGGGTCCCCAGAGAAGTCACTCACACCCAGGCGGCACTATGGGCACGTGGGGACTCGGACCTGAGCCCACCATCCACCCAAGGCTGTGTGAGAACCCGTGAGTGACGCCTCTGGGCTCAGGTTCTGGGCCGGGCCCCAGGGTCACCGGCTTGTCTCCGGGCCTCCACTGGGTCCAGAGCGGCCAACGCCGGTTCTGACGTCACTCAGCCAGATGCCTGATGGGAGGTGGGGGGACAGCTCCCCTGTTCTCCGTGGCCCCAGCCGCTTTCTGTAGCGCTGCCCACGCCTGGCCCGGGACGCCCGCACTCACTTGTGACGCACCGCATGGGCGGGCACGGCCTTCTGGGCCGGGGGGATCTGCACGCGGGCGGCCTCCCCCATGGCCTGCACCCAGGCCTCCTGCTCGTGGGGGCTCTCGGCACTGAAGAAGTAGGTGCGGACCCCCGCGTGCTCGGCCTGTGGCGAGAGGCAGTGCGTGGGGCCGGCCCCGGCCTGGTCCACCCAGCACACTGTCACCTGCAGGGAGGAGAGGGGCATCAGAGGGGCGTGCCCGGGAGCTACAGCAGTGCCCCCATAGTTGTCCCCAGCGCCCCAGCCGGTGCCCACGCATCCACCGTGGCGGGCGAGCGCCCAGGACCGGGCCAGACAGCCCGGGTGAGTGAGCCTGCACCCCCACTCTCCCGGCACCTGGAGAGCCGCCGGCACACAAGACGCCAGCTCTGTCCCAACCATGCAGGGAGGCAGCCAGGCCTCCAGGGAGCATGCGAGGACCATGCGCGGGGCGGGCGGGAGGCCCGAGCACGCTACCTAGTCGGCGGGAACCCGGGAGGGGGCTCCTGTCCAGAGGAGGGGTCCTCACGCAGCCGGAAGGAGGAGGAGAAGCAGAGAGCAGGCCTCCCAGACACCGGCGGGCAGAGACGGGAGACGGCGTGGCAGGAATGTTAAGAAAAAGGTGGAAGGGGGGCGCTGCACAGACCCTTCCCCTAGGGGTCGCCCCTGGGGCTCAGCCCGCCAGGAGGGGGAGGGGAGAGCCTGCACCCACAGAAGCTGGGGAGCCCCGGGTGCAGACCCCGGCCCCGCTCCCAGCCCGGAGGCCAGGATGGAGGCGTCTGTCAGGCGGGGAAGGGGTCAGGGTCTACCCGGTGACAGTCAAAGCCCTCAGACCCTTGGGAAAAGTTGCTTCTGGGGCCCCGCAAGCTGCCCGAAAGACCAGGGGGCCCTGTTTACCGCACTCAGCACGAGACCCGAAAGTGATGAAGAGTCTCCCTGAGCTGGGCACCTCCCTTTGGCCTCTGACCCCCGGGAGTAGAACCCTGAGTCTCTGGGGGTCGGAAGGAAAGAAGACAGGGCCCCCGTGGCCAAGCCCCAGGGCTCCCCTGAGTCCATGCCCTGCAGCAGCCCCTTCCTCTGCCCTGTGCGGGGGTCTCCCTGCCTTGGTCTGGTCTCATCCCCATAGGGCACCCCTCCCCCCGGTCAGCAGAGGCAGCAGGGTATGGAGCCAAAGCCAGGAAGCAGGGAGCAGCTGCTGGGGGGTGAAAGTGCCCAATGGTGTGGGGGTCGGGCCAGGCTAGCCCCCTGGGGTGCAGAACAGGGCTGTCCTGGAGGAGGGAGGGACTCAGGGGGCACAGGGGGGTGTCACAAGCCCTCTGAGTGCAGGGCTCCACTCCGGGCGCCCCTCGCAGGGAAAGCAAACGCATGATCTCTGCACGGGAAGAGTTCACACTCACACCGGGGCCACGACACACCCAAGGGGACACAGGAGGGGTGAAGGCTGGGGACAGTGGCCGGCGACAGGGAAAGGCAGACGGTCCAGGGCAGATGGGGCAGCAGAGGGGGCGCTGGGAGGGGATTCCCGCCGAGCTCTGAGCTGGAGTGTGTGCACACACACATGTGTGCACATTATGTACATGTGCATGCGTGTGTGCATGTGTGTGTGTGTGTGTGCACAGGTCTGCCAGGGAGGGTATGGCAGGCAGACAGTGTGCATGTGTATGTGCATGTATGTGTACACACCCACAGGTCTGCAGGGGTGGGTGTGCAGGCTGTCTGATGGTGCGTATGTGTGTGTGCATGTGCATGTGTGTGTACACACAGGTTGGAAGGGGTGGGTGTGCTGGCTGTCTGACAGTATGGGTATGTGTGTGTCTGCACGCGTCTGTGCGTAGCACGGCTGTCTGTTGTGGGTTAAGCAGCCTGTTCCCGTTTCCCCCGTGAGAACCCAGCCCCGCGGAGCCAGTGTGGTTACCAGCTCATTCTGGTCGTGCCCCTGGCAGAGAGCACCCAGGGCGCCGGGAGCCACTTCTGCACCAAAGAGGTCCCCCCTCACTTAGGGACAGCTCCCTGCATGCTGCCCCCTCCTCTGTGGCCAGGTGACCAGGGGCTGAAGGCCGGCACACGGCAGTGTCTCTGAGGCTCAGACCCCACCCTGGTGTCACCACCGAACACGGTGGCTTTAGAGTCCAGGGCCTGGGCGGCCGAGGGATCCGTGCTGAGACGCGTGGCTGACACCAGGGCTGCGTCCTTGGAAAACGAAAGGGAGCCGAGGGCCTTTTCTTTCCCTCATAAACCACAGACGGGGCTTTTCAAGTGCGAAGCACGCGGCCCGGATGCAGTGGCCGCAGCCTGTGACGGGCTGGTCCCGGGGGTCCCGGGGGAGCCCCTCTGCCCGCGTGCCACCCTCTCGAAGGGTCTGCGTGAGGTGTGCTCCCCTGGTGGCAACGAGACCCCTCCTCATGTCCTCTAACGACTGAAATCCGAGTCTGTGTGACCGCTGGTCTAGTCCCCTGGGCCCACGGTGGGGAGAGACTTTCTGGATAGGACCTCACGGCCCCGCCGCCCCCAGCCCCCAGCTCCTGCCTCAGCCGCACGGAGGCCTGTCTCCCAGGGGCTCCGGGCTCCGGCAGCTGGTCTGTCCTCACAGGGCTGGTGCACACCTCCCGCCGCCACTCGGAAACACTGTGGTCCCCCCGAAGCAAGAATCACCCACTGAGGCCCGTAGCTGCGCCTCAGCCTTACCCCCCCACCACGGTGAATCTGGGGGGGCCACTGCCTGCCCCTCCCCCAAGACCCCTTTGGCAGGCGGCTCTTACCCCTCCACCCCCCTGCCCCGTCCGGCCAACTGACCTTAAAGGTGTGCTTCCGGCTGATGTTGTCCGAGGGCTGCACAGAGGCCACCCGGAAACTCAGCAGCGGGACGCTGCCCAGCACCGTCTCCTCTTTCTCATCTGCAGGGGACGAGGCACAGGTGAGGCGCGTGTGCACGTGTGCGGGGAGGAGGGAGGACCCAGGGGCCCTGCGGTGACAAACAGCAGCCACCGGGGCTGGTTGCTCGTTGACTATGTGTCTGGTTCTCAGGACACCCCACCCCACCACCACGGCACGCTGCCCAGAGTTGGGGCACTGGGACAAGTGCGGGTTCAGGGACCAGCCGTGGGCATGAGAACTGTGGGGGTACATGGGAGGGAAAGGGGCCACCCTCAGGGAGCTGACGATCAGGGACACAGCAGGCAGGGGGCTCAGGGCCGAAGCTTCTGCCCCAGGAGTCGCTCACCCTCCCAACAGCCCTGCACAGGAGCCGCTATCACCCCGATTTTACAGGGAAGGAGGCTGAGACCCAGAGAATGAAGCTACACGTCCAAGGTCCCTTAGGCAGCACGTGGAGGGCTGGGCTCAGGCCCCAAGGGGTCCGCCTCCCAAGCTGCCACTCATGAGCAGGTCCTGTGACAGTACCTCTCCCCCGTGGTCCCACGGCCGCACATGGGACGGGGTGATGAGGGGCAGCCCCGGTCCCTCTGGGGACCCGTTTCTACAGCTCCCCTCTCGCTCCATGGGGCCTCCCAGCCTCTGGTCCCAGGAGCAGGTTAACAATTGGCTGTTACATAATTCATCTCCATCTCTGACGGATGAGCCAGTCGGGTCCCCAGCTGTTAGCCGGAGGCCAGAGAGGGAGGGCCCGGGCTGGGGCCCTGGGTGGGGGGCCGGCCCGCGTCAGGGAAGCACAGGCCACCGGCCCTGGGTGGGGTGTAGTCAGGGGTCTCCTGATAGCAGCTCTGGGGGCACAGTGACCCTCCTCACCATGCCAGGCCCACAGTCACCCATGCAGAGCCTGCTCTGCCCGCCCCCCCCAGCTCTGTCACACGCTGGGTCGAGGGGGCAGTCCTCCCTCCCGGGGGCCCAGCAGGGCAGAGTGTCCCCCAACACTGGGGTTCCCTCTGGGACTGGACCCTGGATACGCGCCCCTGTCCTGCTGTCTCTCCTCGGGGCTCAGGTGGTGGTAACCCGGCTCAGGGACAGCCACGTCGTGGGGGGTCGCTGGGTACAGCCTTTGTTTGCTACAGTTAATGATTCACTGAACTGCTCCCAGGAGGCCCTGGGAAGCCAGGGCTCTGCCATTTCTGGGGCCTGGAGGGGCCTGGGGGTGGGGGCCTGGGGGATGGGGGGCTGGGGGAGATGGAGGAAAAGGGAACTGGCTCCCCTGCTACAAGTCCTCTCACCCTTCTCTTCCTAGTGCCCTGGGTCAGGGTGGCAGGACCACCACTGTCACCCTCAGCTCCAGCCGGCCCTGACACAACGTTGCTGCTTGTGTTTACCAGCCATACAACGTTGCTGAATTGGCTGCCTAGACACAATGTTGCTATTTCTATTTAAAATGCTGCCCTAGAGCCTGTTGCACCAGCGCTCAGATCTTTGCCCTTCTTTTTTTTCTTTCTTTTTTTCCGGGAGTGTCAGGAGTGGGTGTTCATGGGGCAGAGAGACCAGAAGCTGGGGCGCCCCTCTCTCCCAGGTTGGTGGAGACCTACTGTGCGCTCCACACGGCTGTAGGTGCTGCGGATACAGCTGTGACCAAAACAGACGACAAATGCTGCCGTCGGGTCACGCGCCCCATGGGGCAGGAGGGAGATCAGCATGGAGCCCCGGTGAGGAGGGGACCTGCCAGCAGTGATGAAGGACCTCCCTCCCCCCTTCCCCACCAGACCTCACATCTGTCATGTGATTGTCCTGTTCATCCCTGTCCCTGCCCTGTGTCACCAGTCACGGCCTGGACGTCTGCCTGAAACCCTCAGGCACTCGGTAGCCACCAAATGGGACCGAGTGAGGGAGTGAGCTTGTCTTTATCCCACCGTGACAGCCCCTGGTGACAGAGGCCACAGGGGGGAGAGGTGGGCCCCCAGCTTCCACCCGGAGCAGGGCCCTGTGATGGGGCAGAGGGGACAGTGGGGGGCCCTGGCTCCCTGCAGCCTGGCCGGTGGGCAGGGGACGAGCTCACCTTTGTAGTAGAAAAGGCAGCGGTCTACTAGCACGAACCAGCGCTTGTTCCACTGCCGGACCCCCGAGCTGGCCTGCGGGGCACATGGGGACAGACAGGAGGGACTATGAGCTGGGGGGGATGGGGGGGCAGGAAGAGCCATGCGGAATGATGAGGACCTCCTGCTTCAGGACCCAGCTCAGCCACCTACAAGGGGCAGCAGCCCCTAGAGACGCCGGAAGATGCCTGTGGCCTTCGGCTCTGCCATGCCGACCTCAGCGCCTTCCCCAGGGACAAGATACGGGGTGCGATGAGGCGGAACGAGTGTGCGGAGGGTGAGCTGTGTGGGGGGAACAGCTGGACCCCAGAGTGTAAGGACACCCCCTCCCCCTTTGCATAGCAGGAGGGACCCCCCCCGGGGATGAGCCAGCATGGTGGGTGACCCAGCATGTGGGTTCAGAACCAGGGCCCACGGGGACATCTAGCTGGTCCCCAGTTCTGTCATGTTGGGGAGCGCCCGACTTCTCCGGGCAGCCATGGAACTAGGACACAGGAGGACATACAGAACCCCAGCACTGGGAGGAGAAGGCGTGGGGACAGCAGGCAGGGTGTTGGGGTGCAGGAGGCCTCACCTGTTTGAAGAGCCAGCCGGCCTTGGTCACGGGTGCGTTGGGGTTCCGCTTCATGGAGTGGGAGCGCTTGCCAAAGGCTACGGCCTTGCGGGAGGTCCGGGTGGCCTGGGGTGGGGGGCGGGGGGGCACAAGGGGAAGCTGATCCCCAGGCGAAGGGGCAGCCGATTCCCTCAAGGGCTCCCCGAGGGGTCCTCCCACTGAACAGCCCATGTGCAGATCTCGGATCGGTGACTAACGCGAGGGCCCGGCCTCTTAGGTCTTTGGCTCTTATCCTGTTTCTCAGACAGCATTCCACACAACAGTCCTGCCCCTGCTCCACATCCACTGTTAGAGCCTCACCCTTGTCATCTGCAAGGGCAGCCTCCCGCCTCCCGCCTCGTCCCCGCGCTGTTACAGGGAGCACCTGCTATCTGGTTTGTCTCTTTCTTCATTTTTTTTAGAAGGTGAGAGACAGAGAGAAGGGGGAGGGCCCAGAGCCGTCTCCATAGTTGCACGTCATCATCTGTGACATCGTTTCATTCCACACAGGTGGATGTGGTGGCCGCTCAGGGCGGGAACCAAACGGGGGGACCCCCTCATGGGAGGCGAGAACCTTCACCACCAGCCCTGCGGTCACCGGTTGTGCCCTGTTCAGCATGTGGGTTTGCACTGTCCGGGGCCCGGATTCGATCCCTGGACTTCGCAGCTGCAAGGCAAGCGCTCAACCTGCTGAACCCTCCCGCTTCCTGTTTATCTCTTTCTTACCAGCACCCAGCACGGTGCTGGGTTGTCATAAACATGAGTAAACACTTGTAGAGGAAGGAAAGAAAAAACGGGGCTTTATTACAAAGTTCCCCCAAAACTGGAAAATAAAGTTACGGTCCGCACTTGACCAGTAAACATGTCACGGCTGAGACGAGCCGCCTGAAGAAGTCAGTCGCCCACCCCATCCCCAAAATAGGCAGGTCCCCAGATCCTGTCCACTCCTCTCAGTTGGTCACTTCAAACGCCTAGACATCGCTCCCCCAAAACATACCAGCTGACCCTCTGGCCTCCTGACCCCTCTGGCCCTGCCTCCCAGCAGCCCTGCGGCTCCCGTCAGTCCAACCCGCTGCCCAGCTGAGCAGGCTGGAGGAAGGCCGCACGTGGGGTGCAGGCCCCCCAAACTGTGGCCTCAGGCAAGCTGTGGATGTGAGCCGGCACCATGTCATATGTCCCTCGTTGACTACGATCACTGTGCTCGGAGCCTGGGCAAACCCTCAAGCCCCCCAATACCTCTGTACCCACCCCCTCCTCTCAGCAGGGACCCCCGCCTCCCAGTCAGGTGCCTTTCACCCCACTTCCCGCCCCAGGCCCAGGGCGGCTCCCCCTGACCCCTGCTGTGCGCTGAACCCCCTCCCTGCTGGGTCAGTCTCCTCGAGACTCGGACATCCTGACACAGAGCAAAAGGCGCAAAGAAGACCGACTTCCGCCTTTTGCGCAGTCGTGGGACTTGCTCCCTCTGCCCCTCGCTTCCCCTGACAGTCCAGTTTCCTTGAAACTACGCTTTGAAATCCTTCAATCGCTCCAGGAAAGTAGGGAACAAGTCATCCCCACCTGTTGGGTTTGTTTTTCCCCCCTAAGAAGACAAGGCACAGAGGCTGAAACTCTGGAGTCCTCCCCAACCTTGCTCCCTGCTCTTCCTCCCGCTGAGGCAACCACGGAGCCCAACTCGGTGTGTCCATCACACCGCGCTGTCGCTTCCAGCGTTCACATTGTGCACAGATTGTGTCATGTTTTCCACAGTTTGCTACTTGCATTTGACTCAACAGAGGTTTTTAAGATCCGTCCTTGCGGATGCACGGAGCTGCATTTCTGGATAGCACGTCATCGGTGGTGGGACCAGTCCTGATTATCCAGCCTCGATGGCTCAGCAGGTTGAGCACTTGTCTTGCAGCCACAAGGTCCAGGGATTGAATCCCGGCCCCAGCCCGTGCAAACCCACATGCTGAGCTGCAGCATAACTGGTAACCGCCGGGATGGTGGCGAAGGTGCTCGGCTCCGCGGTTGGGTTCCCACCCCACACCCACCCGTGTGGAATGAAACCACGTCACAACTAACAACGTACAACTATGGAGACGGCTCTGGACTCTCCCCCTTCTCTCTCCCTGTCTCTCAAACAATAGAATAAATCTTCAAAAGCACAGCGCTCCGCCTCCCCGCTTCCCTCTCCCGGCCTTTCTGGCCGGTCCTCCTTCCTCATCACACAACTGCAGCTGCCCAGTCCAGGGTCCAGATACCAGAGCCATGAAACCCCAGGGACACTTCCATCTAAGCAAGACATCCTCCCGACCCCCCGGGGGACATCGGACGACTGGAGATGTTTCTGGTCGTCACAGGGTAGGTGCGCCTGGCATCTCGTGGGCAGAGGCCCTGGATGCTGCCGGGAGCCGTGGGCACTGCAGAGATGGTTCCAGGCCCGGTGTCGCTTTGCTGAGCTCTGCCGAGTGCTGTCCCTTGGGAGGCGCCGATGCAGGGGACAGGCCCCACGCCCGACAGCCTGCGTGGGGGCTGCGCTCACCCGGACGCTGGGCCGCTCTGCGGGGACCTCGGACACCATGGTGTGGTTGGACGTGTCGCTGTGGGTGGCAGCCTGGCGCTTCCCCCCGGCTTTACTGGACATGTCCGAGGCCGAGCTGATGGCGGGACGAGCAGGAGAGAACAGGCCTCGTCAGGACCAGGATGCGAGAACCCGCCACCCCTGCTGTGTGGGGGTCACCCCCGCGGCCCCTCAGCGTGCTGACCATGCCGCCAGAATCCCGGGCTTGCTGCGCTGTCTTTCCTGCAAAGTCACGTTAAAAACCTCGACCCCAGGACTCTGGGAGCCCCTTCCCTTTGCATTGAAGACACAAGCCCAGCGGACTATGAAAGTCATCTCCCTGTCTCTCCCTCTCTCTCCCTCCCTTGCACTGAGCAAGTGGAACCAGCACATGGCTGTCGGGTCCAGCCCCCTGCTCTGGGCAACATGCAGACCCCTGACCCATCTGGCGCCCTTGGCTCTGCCTGTGGGACCCCGTGCAGCCTGCTGGATTCTGGGAGCAGAGGACCAGGGTGCCCGGTCAGCGGGGCTCAGAACAGAGGGGCGGGACCCTGAGCCCTGCCCTCCCCTATGTGACAGGCGTGACAGGGGCGGAGGGGGGGGGCGTGAAGAATGGGAGGTCAGGCGGGGAGTGGGGCAAACCTACGTTTTCAGGTTGAATTTTTGATTTGCCTCGGGGACCTGGCCGGTCAGTGGGTGGAGAAACGTGGTCCGTCTGTCATTGTGGCTGAGGAGGAAAGAGAGACGGTGAAGGAGCACAGACACAGCATGGACAGGCCCTGGGCCGCGGCAGGGATGGCGTAGCAGCTCGTTCCCCACCCTCCGAGGGGGTTGTGGGGGCAAAGCAGGGGCACGAGGTTGGACGGGCTGTAGGGGCCGCGGTGGGAGGGCACCTTCCGCCGGCTTGTTGAACACTCTCTAGAGACCCCGAGACGGTGGGAAACCAGCCCCCCACCAGCCTCTCCGAGGGAGTGGGGGGCTCCAGGCGTCATGACTAGTGTGGGGGGCTCTCTCCTGCATCAACACTGCCCCCTCGTTTCTGCTGCGAGAATCCTCTCGCCACCCTGGGATCCATCTCCTTCAGTGAAGAGAGAGCCAGACGCTCCGTTCCTGACCGTGGGCTGCGACCCACTCCAAGGGCAGGTCCCCATCCAAGGGCAGGTCCCCATCCAAGGGAAGGTCCCCGTCCAAGGGCAGGTCCGCGTCCAAGGGAAGGTCCCCATCCAAGGGAAGGTCCCCGTCCAAGGGCAGGTCCGCGTCCAAGGGCAGGTCCCCGTCCAAAGGCAGGTCCGCGTCTAAGCTGCTGGTGGTCACGAGGACCTTGGAGCTGACAGGGGGTGGGATTAGGTGCTGGCACCACAGTGAGATCTCACGAGGGGCGTGCAGCCTGGTGGGCTGGGAGGACGGCCCCCAGGACACCGGGTGGGGGTGGGGCGGCAGCCCAGGGCGGGGCCTGCGTGGGGGGCTGTGGGGAGCAGTGCTGTGAGGTCCTTGGGGAGTCCTGTGGTGGCTCTTCTGGCCGAATGTCTGTCGGGTTCGCTCCCCGGGGTCCCTCTCCAGGAATGTGGGGGGGGGGGGAGCAGCTGGGACAGAGCTTGGAGGGAGCTGGTCAGAGGGTGGAAGGCACAGCGCGGCCATTCAAGCTGCACTCTGCCCCTTCTGGCAAGAATGTCTGTGGCAGGAGACCCAAGCTTCAGCCAGTGAGGCGGGGAGAGTGTCAAGGTCGTCTTCACCCCCAGCCTTGAGACGCACTGTGAGCCTGAGCAGGCTCCGCCCTCCCAGGAGGCAGCCTGGACTGAGCTGCTGCAGCCGGGAGGTCCCCACACTGGCCACGTGAGCTGCCCCACAGCCGACGGCCACTGGTCAGGGAGGGCCGAGGACAGAGACCTCAGCTCGGTCCCCCCAGTGACACAGGACAAGTCAAACAACCATGGGGAGACCCCCTTTCCTTAGCCCCAGATGCATCCCAGCTCCCAGGATGTCTGTGGAAGCTGAAGATAATATCAAAAGGTATCTTCTCAGCTTCCACACCATTTCGGTTCAGATCAGATTCAAAGACAGGCAGCAGCACGGTGAGTGGAGGCCACAGCCCGGGGGGAAATCTGGGCTCCAAGGTCCAGCTCGATGGCCAGTCTGGGTTCTGGGGCAGGTGGTCTGTGACAACGAAGGTCCTTGAGGTGCCACCAGCTCTGCTGTCCCCAGTGGCACAGAGCCCCTGCCCCCACCAACCCCGGTCCCTTCTGCTGTCCACACCCCTGTGCAAGTGTCTGGAGCCATCCCTGCAGGTGCAGGCAAACACACACACACAGACATGCACAGACATGCACAGACACACACAGACAAATACACAGACACACATAGACACACACACAGACACACACAGATGCACAAATACACAGACACATACAGACACACACACAGATGAATACACAGACACACAGACAAATACAGACACACAGACACACACAGACACACAAATACACAGACACACAGACACACACACAGACAAATACACAGACACACACACAGACACACACAGACGCATAGACAAATACACAGACACACAGACACACACACACACACACACACCCGGGGGAGTGGGGGAGACAGACACACAGCCGGCTGTCAGCCGCGTGTCTCTCGGCACAGGGACTTGCCTGCCTGGCTCTCCTACCCAGCAGCCCCCACAGATGACGTGCACTCCTCACCCCCGGGTCTGCCACCGATTTCAAAACGGCCTCCCCTTGCCGCCACCGCAATGCAGCAGCGCCGACCTCGCGGCCCCTCCGGCAGGTCAGGCCGGGAGGCCCCTGGCTCACGGCCCCGCAGCCGGCGGCTCTCCCTCCACTTGGCTCCTGTCCGCCCAAGAGCCCCCTACCTGCCCCGGCGGCGGCGGTCAGCCCGAAACTTCAGCATCGCTCCGGCAGCTCCACTCCGTCGCCCCACTCCTACCATCCCTCTGCACCGCGAGTCCTTGGCCACACGCGGGGCCCTGGCCGGGCTCCAGGTACTGCCTGCCCCCCGCCTGCCGGCTCCAGCCTGGGGGGGCGGGCGGCTCCCCAGCCCTCAGCCTGTCAGCGCTGGTGGCAGCATGAAGGGGCAGGGGCTGTGTCCTCCCTGTCCCCAAGGATGGAGAGCCGGGGGGACGAGAAGCCGAGGACGCCTCCCAGGAGCCCCAGCTGCTGAGCTGAGGGCGCAGAGTAGCAGGAGGGCCCGGGGCTGCGTGCCCCCTGCCCTGCAGTAACCCTGTGGGGGCACCGTGCCCCCACCCCCCAGCAGCCCGGAGGGCAAGTTCAAAGCGTCCCCAAGGGGCCGGGGGCTGCAGCTCACAGGTTCACACAGTGCGGTTCCTGCACTGCGTGGCTGCCGCCTGGGAGCCCAGGGTCAGCGGTGGGGCGGGAGCAGAGCCCGGAGCCTCCTCCACGGTCCCCACACGCTCCCTGGTCCCCGGTGGGCTGGGGGCTCCAGCTGCTGAGCTGCCTGACAGGGGAGGCCCAGAGCTGGGGGCCAGTAGCTGCTTCTCTGCTGGGGGAGGACGGAGGGGTCGTGTCCTCCTGAGGCTGCTGAGCACGAGGCTGTCAGCGGGGCTCCGAGCGGGTCCCAGGCCTTGTTCTGAAAACCTTCCCAGACGCAGCCTGGCGGCCAATCCCAGCGGGTGGCCGTCAGAGCAGCCGGAGGCGAGGAGGGATGCTCCGCGGCTCAGTCCCCTGCCTGACCTTCCGGATGCCCAAGCCGGTCGGCCGCATCTCCCGGCTCCTGGTGTCCTTAGGACTGAGGGAGGGTCCTTGCACTGCAAGGGCCCCTGAAGGGCACCTCTGCTGTCTCCCTGCCTGCAGGCCAGTCCCCCACCCCCACCCCGGCTCGCCACTCATCCCAGGAAGCGCCCCAGCTGTTTGCACAGGGTCCTCGCAGAGAAGGTTCCAGACCCCCTGCCCAGGTACACCACAGAGGCCCCGGATTTCAGCTCTTCTGGCTTTCGAGACAATACCATGAGTGTCCCCCTTGGGCGACACAGTCCGTGCGAACGCGATGCCCTTGCGCGGCAGTGCCAGGCACTCTCTTGACATTGTCCTCCCGGTGGTGGCCCTTGTTAGGTCACCACAGACCCTGAGAGGGAGGGGCCGATGTCACCGTTTGCACTGAGGACAGAGCTGGGCCAGGGAACAATGCAATCAGCGGCTGGGAAAGCAAGCGGATGAGGCCGGAATTTAACCCGTGATGGGACCTCGGAGCCGCTGACAGGTCAGCAACACCCCTGAAACGCCAGAGGTCCGCATCTGCGGACGGTGAGTGTGACGCGAGGCCGCCCTGTCCCTGTCCCCGGGGCCCTGGGCGCGTCTGAGGGCTCTGCCCGTGCACACAGTAGGGGCTCAATAAACATCTGGAGGCGGGTTGATCACCGGCAAGAACACGCAGAAGAAACACCCCCCGCTCGGCTCTGATTTCCAGACACCTGCGTGGGGAGTCTGACACTCGATTACCCAGGGCTTTCCCACCTCGGCTGGCTCTGAACATTAATTACTTCTTCTCCTCGAGAGGAGCTATTCCTGCCCCTCAGCCCCTCACTCAGCTCCCCTGCTTGGCTCCCCCTGGAGAGAGAGTTTGGCGTGGATCCATGTTCATTAGGAGGAAGGGGCAGAAAACGAAGCTCACCGGCACTGAGCAGGGAAATCGCGTTTTCTTCCTCTAGAAGCAAAAAACCTCCCCTTCCCCTTCAAGCCCAGCCCAGGGGCCTCCCACAGCTTCTGCTTAAGTTGCAAGTTTAATGACTTCTCCCGCACCCAGTGAGGATGTTGGGGGCGGGGAGGAAGGCTCAGGGGCCTGCCTGGCCCGCGGAGAGCCCCCAAACCCCCGGTGCCCGTCCGCACACGGCACACGCAGCGCCCAGCGGAGCTCCTGCCTTCGCGATACACGCGCGTCTCTGTTTTAGTTCAAGAAGCAGGAAGAACTTAGCGGGCGCGGAACATTCAAAAAGGGGACACAAGGCGGGGTGGCCGGCTTCTCCCTCCCCTGCCCCTCCTTAGGGGGGAAGGGTGTCCGTTTCAAGGACAGATGGTTGTGAACACACCTCCCGGGGGACCTCCCGAATGCCCACCAAGGACAGGGAGGCTCTTGGGCAGCAAGGGAGACTTGGGGAGCAGTCCTCCGCCCCTGGGGTGTCCACAGCGCCTACTGCGGCGGCCCTGACAGCAGCACCACGTGGGGGATGCGTCTCGGCTGTGGGACCCGAGGGTCAGGCTGAGATCCCACAGGAACCGGGCCTTGGGCGTGACCTCACGGGTCCCTTCGTTTTCTCCGGTACCAGAGGAGACACCCCCGGATTCTCTACGAAGCAGCAGCTGCGAACGCCGGGCACAGGGTATGTCTTCTGCACCAGGAGTAACGGTTATGCTCATGTTGCTCAAAAACACCCCACCCAGGAACTAGGCCAGTGTGGGCTGGAGAATGGAGTCACGTGGCCTCAGGCTTCAAAAGGCTGTGCAAGGGAGGCACAAGAGGGTACGGAGGGGGGCACGTAGGGGGCACATGGGGCACACAGGGGCTGGTGCTCCAGAAGCCAAGACCAACACACAGCAGAGAGCAGGGGCAGGCAGGGCCTCTTGGCTTTCGGGCGCATGTCTCTCCGTGCGGTCGGCCTGGGCTCTGCTACAGCTCAGGGGACACCCTCAGCCCCCCTGAGCCCCCATGACAGCACCCCTGCAGAGGTGACCCCATAAGGACTGCCCCCCAGATGTCCCCCCTGAGGAGCGGCAGGTCTGCGTGGTCCTTGATGCTAGGTCGACTCAAGCACCACATCTCCCGCCTGGGTCTTCGCGATGCGCCTTAGTTTTCCCGTTTGGAGAATAAAACAACACAAATGTCCCAGCGGACATCGCGCCTCAGCCTTGTGGCTGCAAGGTCAGGTGTGAAGGTCCCTGCGGATCCGCCAGCAGAGGGAGAAAGATGGGGGCACCATGGGGGGCACAGAGCTGAGAGAAAGTCCACCCTCAACGGTCCCATTTCAGAGTCAGGGGCAGCGAGGTCCCCTGCCCGAGCGCTAGTGACAGAGAGACCAAGTGCCCGGCTCCTGGGTTGTCCCCAGTGCCTTCTACCCGCCCAACCTGAAAGCCCAGGGCCTGTCACTCACAGCCCCATGGGCATCTGTCCCGGGCGTGTGTGGCATGGGCTGGGGGCACAGCCCAGGTATGGGGCACAGCCGTGCCTTCTTTGTCGCTGAGCCGCTGACCAGCTGGCCACAGAGGGGCTGCAGGTAGCCCAGGGGTCTGCTCCAGACAGGACCCCGAATGGCCTCGGACCCTCCCCCTGGGTCCCATCTGCTCTGGGACCCCCCCTCTCCCTGCTCCCGCCCCCATCCCGGCCTAAAGAGGATACAAAGCACAGGCTTTGTCTGGGGAAGAGAGAGCAATAAATCAGTGTGGGGGGGGAGTATGGGAGCCCCTAGATGGCTCCTGGAGGAAGGAGCCCCATGGGGTGGGGGTGCACAGGGTGGGGTGCAGGATCCCCACTGTGGGTTGAAGCTCTGTCACTCACAGTGGGGTGTCACTCACAGCCTGGGGTGTCACTCACAATGTGGGGTGTCACTCACAGCCTGGGGTGTCACTCACAGCCCAGGGTGTCACTCACAACGTGGGGCGGGGCGGGACAGGGAGGCAGGTGGGAGGCTCTGGGGGAGGAGAGGTGGGCTGCAGGTCTTTTGGTCCAGAGGCAGCCCAGGGGGACGGGAGAAGAGCTGCCCCCCAAGGACAGGGTGCCAAGGAGACTTCCGTGCCCTGCGCCTGCCCTTTGCCCACCCCGCTGTCCTCCCTGACCTGGATGGAGCCTGTGCTAACCAATGGCCCAGGGAGCAGGTGACCCAGTGTCCATGGATGAGCAGGGCTTAGAGGGGGACGGAAGAGGGGTCCCAGCAGAGACCCTAGCCTGGAGCCCAGAGAAGGGAAAGAGGAGGCCTGGGGTGAGGGAAGTGGGGACAGGAGTCAGGTGAGGGGCACTGTGCTCCCTCCCCTGTCCCCCTGCCACACACTGGCCTCGAGGGAGGACTGTTCAGTGTGCTGAGAGGTAGAGACCAGCAGCGGGGGCAGGGAGTGTGCTGGTCCCAGCGGGGACAGAAGCCAGTCCTCGTAAGGGGCACCTGTGCGTGTGCTTCTCCAGGAGAGCGAGGACAGAGGTGACAAGGCAGAGCAGGATGGGTGGCTCCTCTCCCTGCCTCCCCTTCCCACCCCCTTGGCTCACAGGCCAGAAACTCGGCTGCCACCTCCCGGGCGGCCCCACCCTCCTCCACACCAGGTTCTTGTTTGCAGGAGGCCAGTGAGCAGCAAGCCGCTGGGGGAGTTTCCTTATCGCGCACGTCTGCCTGGGCAATGGCACAGGGGCGTCCTGTTCCTACCCTGCGGACCCCTCACATCCCCCTTAGGTCACCGAAACTCTCTTCCTCCCGAGAAAGAGGCAGAAGAGAAAAAGGGTTCCCGGCTCCAAGTGGGGCCAACATTTCTGCGACGCAGACGCACCAGGCTCTCTCTCTCTTTTTTTTTTTTTGGTCACATGTGCCTGTGGGAGTAAACACACACACGCACACACACACCCCTATTTCATCAGCTGAGAAAAGTCAGTCTGACCCACCTCCTGCCACAGAGCCCAGGAGCTCCGCCCACACCCCTGCACAGGTCGGATTTGTCACGAGAAGGTGCCCGGGTCACCGCACATGTGTTTTGGAGGCTGCGGGAACCAGGGACCCACCTGGGAAGCGGAGGGAAGGGGACAGCAAACACCTGAACCCAAAAGGTTGGCTCTCTTGCTTCCTGGATTCCTGTTTTGCTCGCAAATGACAACTCGGTCTTACTGAGTTGAGAACGTTCTCTACAGCTCTCTGCACCGGCCCCTCACCCACTATATCCGCTCCACGCATGAGTAAGGACAGGCAGGACCCCCGGCCGAGCCCTCTCCACCTTCCTTCCGTGGCCGCGAGAGAAGCCCACCGTGCTTCTGCCTGGTGTCCCGGAGACAAAGGCTCCGCGTGGCTCCCAGTGCTGGGTGGCAGCACACAGCCATTGTCTCCGCATCGCGACCGCAGACAACGGTTTGCATGTCTGGCCGCTGCGCCCAGCGGTTCACACCCTTGGACCGAGCCGACCCTGGCGGTTTCCAGATACACAGGGACGATGCAGACCTCTGTCCGCAGGCTGAGCATCTGCACCCGGTTGTAACAAAACCCCCACTCGAGCTGCCGGAGTGCGTATATCGAGTTCCCTCACTGGTCCCCGGGGCCACCCGGAGGGACGTGCCCTGGACAGATCACCACACACGCGCTCACCTGAGCCCCTGGCGGTGCTCTCTGTGCTCACTCCAGCTCGTCTCATGCCCAGCAACAGGGGTAAGGCTCCCCTTTAATATCGCCCAGGTCCCAGTGGGCAGCAATCATTAACAGCCACACACACTGACCGGCCTTAACCCCTTCCGTGCCGGGCGTCCTCCCGCCACCTGACAGACTGCCCTGCCCTCCTGCCCGCCCCGAGGACCCGAAAGGCGGCCCCCAGCTCGACACCAGGCACCTGAGCAAGGCCCCACCTCCCGCGGGCAGGGGGAGCCCCCCAGCCTGACAGCTGCACAGGCCTCACCCCCAGCGCTGGCTTGGTGCCCAACTGGGTGAACCCACGTTAGGAAATATTTGCCTTGCGGGACAATAGGGAAGCTGGGGGAGGGGGTGGCATTTCTATTTATTCCTGGAGGAGGGACAGCAGACAGGCAGTCACGCCAGCATCCCCAGTCCAGGGGCGAGTCGCAATGGGCACGGTGTCGCTGGCCAGGCCCAGGGCACAGCTTTGCAGCGGCCGGCTGCTTAGCCCCAGGGTCTCTTTGCCCGATGACCTGCCCACTGCACTGGAGGGCGGGGACCTCGGAACCAGGAATTGTCACAGACAGGGGGGAGGGGACGCCTTGTCCGGCCGAGGGTGGCTGGCAGGCAGCAGAAGTCACTTCACATCTTCACAGGGGGCAGAAGAGAGGTAGGCAGAAAGGAGCAGGGACAGGTCCCCTTGTCACCCCTTTAAAAACAGGCATCGGATTTGGGGAAGTCCAAACCCAGCAGAAAGCATCCGTGGGGTGGAGGACACATGCAAATCTATGCAGATATATGCAAATGAAAGCTCCAGGCTCCTCAGAGGAAGTCTTTGCCCGGGGTTTTTCTAGTTTGGGGGGGGGGGGGTGCTCTGAGCCCTGCTCCAGAGAGATGCTCTGGAGCATCCCACTATCAGCAGAGGGAGCGTTGAAAGCTCAATAACATACTTATGGAACATTTACTGCCTGTAAAGCCTGTAAGTGCCATCTAGCAGGGGCTCTAAACCATGACCCTAAATGTGAAAGCATGAGAAGGGCCTCCCTCCGCACACCCGTACCGCACCCCCCATGCTGCCCCCGGGTCCCAGTGGGTGACAGGCTGCTCCACCCCTGTCCCACCTGTCCAGTCACTGGAGCCCCCTCCTTATCACCCCGGGTTCCTGTGTGTCTATCAGCAGCCCAGCCCCTGTGGCCCAGGCCCCAGCTTAAACCCGCTGGCCCTTATCGTAACTCCAGGGCTGCCTCATCGCTGGCTGGCCCTTCTCTCTTAAAGGAGCTGCACTGCATTGCCATCTGCTTCATACACCCTCAAGGATGCTCCCCCAAAACCTAGGGAAGCACTGCCCGTGGAGGGTCAGATTCACCACGTCATTCCCCCACCTCATCGTGCGTCACAACCACAGCTGACGGCCGGGCTGCAGATAGAATGTTTTGCTGATGGGGAACAGGCAGCTGTCTTGCGTGCGTCTTAAATGCCGCTCCCATCCTGCAGGTACCCTGTGTCCTACAGCGTCCAAGGCTCCTGTCCCGTTCAACCGAGTGTGTAAAGGGAGCTCAGGGTACAAAGCCAAGACAAAGAAAATCAGCTGTCTGTCTATACACTAGCAGCAAACAATGAACCATTAAGAATGTTAAAAACATCGCTTCCAACAGCGTAAAAAATGTGGAATGCTCAGGAATCGACTTGACAAAAGATATGCGAGATCGACACACTAAAAACTATACAATCTGGCGGAGAGAAATGGAGTAGAATTCAAATAAAGGGAAAGAGAAACACCGTTTGCCCCAACTGGAAGACTCCATATGGTTAAGGTATCCATTTCTCCCTATTTTTCTTTGGATTTATCATAATCCCAAACAAAATTCAAGCAGATGTTTTGTGAAAAATTGACAAGCTGATCCTGAAATTTATGTGGAAATTCAAAGGGCCTAGAATCAGCAAAACTTTGTAAAGGAAGAAGAAAGCTGGAAGATATAGACATCCCGACTTCAAGACTTGTTATAAAGTCACTGGAATCACCAGCGTGGTGTCAGCATGGAGATAAATGTACAGATGAAAGAAGCAGATGGGTCCAGCTGTAAACCCTGCAGACATGGATTTTCTTTTTCTTTAAAGATGTATTTTATTGTTCGAGAGAAGGTGAGAGAGAGAGAGAAGAGGGGAGGCCCCAGAGCAGTCTCCATAGTTGTACATCTTCAGCTGTGACGTGGTTTTGTTCCATACAGGTGGATGTGGGGCTGCACAGGGTGGGAACTAAACTGGGGGCCCCCCCGCATGGCAGGTGAGAAGCTTCATGCCATCCCAGCAGGTGGGTTTGCACGGGTTGGGCCAGGACTTGACCCCTGGACCTTGTGGCTGCAAGGCAAGTGCTCAACCTGTTGAGCCATCCCGGCCTCCCCAGTCAGTGGATTTTCAACAAAGGTATAAAGGCAGTTCTGTGTAGGAGTGACTGCCTTTTCAGTACATAATGCTGGAAAACAGGAGATCTGTGGACCAAAATAAACCAAAAGCCCTTGACCCTCTGACCCTTAAAAATTAACTCCAAATGAACCAAGACCTCAATGTAAGAAGTAAAACGGCAAGATTTCTAGCAGAAAACACAGGGGAAACCCAGAGTGACTTGGGACTTGGCAAAGATTTCTGAAATATGACACAAAATGCACCATCAATAAGAAAAACTAACACACCAAACTTCATCAAAACTAAAAAAACTCTGCTCTTCAAAAGACACTGTAACCACAATGAAAAGGTAAGCCATAAACCGAGAGGAAAGGTTCCCAGAACATAACCGATATGAGACCTTTATCTAACACGTGTAAAGAACTCTCACAGCTTCATACTAAGCTGGCAAGTAGCACAATAAAAAGGAAATGAGCAGGGGACGCCGGGATGGCTCAGCAGGTTGAGCCCTTGCCTTGCAGCCCCAGCGGCTGGGGATTGAGTCCCAGCCCGGGCCGTGCAGACCCACGTGCTGAACTTCGGCACAACTGGTAACCGCCAGGATGGCAGCAAAAGTTCTCGGTTCCCATGTGGGAGGCCCCCAGTTTGGTTCCGGCCCTGTGGGCCCCACATCCACCTGTGTGGAGTGAAACCAAGTCACAGCTGATGACGTACAACTATGGAGACGGCTCTGGGCCCTCCCCCCTTCTCTCTGTCTCTGTCTGTCTCTGTCAACAACAATAAAATAAATCTTAAGGCTTCAGTGGGCACAGGGAGGCAAACGACTCTTGGGCCCCACCCGTTCTGTTTCCCACGGTGATGGGATGTGGGTGCGTGGGGGGCGGGGCTGGGAGGGGGTTCCCGCCTTTCCCAGGAGCTTGTTTTATGGAGGAAATGCTGACAGAAGACAGGGATGGACATAGATCCCGAGCCAGCCCGCAGTCCCCATGAATTTAGGTCAGATCACGCGGCCGACCTGAATATGGTCTTTATTAAAAAGACAGGATCATTTGCTTTTTGACAAAAGGCTATGTGCCATCAAGGAAAACCATTCACAGCTCACAAAGCACGCTTGCCGTGATCTCATCGGATGCTTTTGTGGTTCGATGAGGTCGGCCGGCAGAAAAAAAATATCAACACTTTCGTGTTACCCAAAAAGCCTGAAGTTTATAAAGAGGTGAAGGGTCTGGGCGAAGCCACCCCAGCTCCTAACGGGGAGCAAGGCTGAACCCGGCCATGGGTCCCACGCTCTTTCCTGCCGACACGTGACCTGGCTAGTGCCCTGTGTGTCCCCAGGTCCCGGCTGTCCCAGCACCATGAGGAACACGAACCGGCCCTGGGTGGATGCTCTCGGCCAGGGGCCTGACCTGACAGGGCCCAGGACGCATGAAAGCAGGGGCCGACCTGGGTCAGAAGAGGTCAGATGGAGGAGGGCCCTGCAGCATTGGAGCAGGGGAGAACAGCGGATGCAAGGGGATCCAAGGAGCTAATTAGATCACACGTTTCATGAGAAAAGAGGGAAATATCCAACCAAACACGGCTTCCCAAGCAGGAAGTCGGGTGGGTGTGGAAACAGCTGGAAGCTGTTAGAAGGCTGTAGGCCAGGGACCTGGCTGGGCTCCACGCCCGCACCCCGCCTCTCCCCCCTGTTCTCTGGGTCCTGTCCTCCCTCCTCCCCCACCCTGGCCAGGGTGCAGAACAGAGCTGGCTGGGAGCCCCCACCCTGGCCCCTTCTTCTAGGGACCGGCTGATGGGGACAAGAGAAAACCCACCCTGCAGGGTGTGGGGGGCACAAAAATGTAAGGGGCACCCCCAAAACTCAGTAACCAGGATTCATGGTCTTTTGATGCCCTATGTTTTGAAATAAAAATCAATGCAACAATATACATATCTGTGATGAATGAAATATTTTCGGTCAAGGCTGGATCAGCGTTACTGAATTCAGCTTCGGCTGTGGCCTGAGTCGAGCCAGTCTTTACGGAAGATGTTGGCATTTTGTTCTTGGCGACATTTCTGCATGGACTTTTGAGTTTTTAAAAACTGTTGCATGAAAATCATGTGTAAGACCTGATTATGACCTTCATTGAAAATAATCATAGTGAAGGATTATTTGCTTTATGACAGAAGACAAAAACATCAAGTAAAAATAAAAACAGGGGAAACCGAGATGGCTCAGTGGGTTAAGCGCTCACTTTGAACCCTGGGGACTGAGGATCGAATCCCAACCCCGGCCTGTGTGGACCCACATGCTGAACTGGGGAGTGCCCCCAGCTCAGTTCTCACCGGGGTGAGACCACGGCCCAGTTCCTGCCCTGTGCAGCCCCGCGCCCACCTGTGGAATGAAACTATGTGGAAACACCAATGATGTGCAACTATGGAGACTGTTCTGGGCCCTCCCCCTTCTCTCTATCTCTGTCTCTGTATCTCTCTTTGTCAAAAACAAAAACAAAAACAAAAAAGCCCTTCGCAGTCCACAAAGCACGCGAAAATCATCTCTGATGCGTTTATGGCCCTAGGAGGGAGGGAGGCAGAGACATGCCACTCATCTCGGTTTCT
>PVKE010005591.1:0-58275 GCA_004027555.1 Craseonycteris thonglongyai
CACACAGGCACTCACACAGGCGCGCGCACAGGCACTCACACAGGCACCACACAGGCACTCACACAGGCACTCACACAGGCGCGCGCACAGGCACGCACAGAGCGCTGGACGGGTAGTCAGGGGCCGGCACTCTTGTGCCTACACACTGGGGTTAGCCCTTCCGAGCCTCTGTCTTCTGGGGGTTCAGGGCGTGGTAGTGACAGCAGGGAGAGCTCGGAGCTGGGCTGAGCCTCCAATGCGATCCTGCGCGTTGGGCGTCTGGCACGAAGTGAGCGCTGCTGGGCGCTGTCAGGGCGGTTGTGCTGTTGATGCTCATGGCGCCACTGGTTTTCTGTTCGTGGAGAAGTTGGCAGCGGTGGGCCCACGTAGTAGGAGCGGCTGCGGTCAGGGTTACTGCTGCTGCTGGTGCTGCCGGTGCTGTGGCCTTGGAGATGGTGAAACTGGCCATGGGGTTGGTGATGCTCTTCCTTGGTGTTGGAGGTGGTGGTGGTTCAGGGTGTTGGCACTAACACTGTGGTTGGTGGAGTTGTTAGAGAGGCTCTGCAATGTGGCAGTCATTGGTGTTGGTGAGGAGCTTGTCATTGGTAGTGGCAGTGACGGCATGGTGTCCATGTTTTGACTGGTGATGCTGGGGTTGGGGCTGTTACTGTTGTGGTACTGTTGCTATGGGTAGTGTGGGACAGAAATCTGTCCCCAAGGCACTAGTTCTGTCCCCACCATACTCCCTCCTCTGGGACACTTGCTACCTCTTCCTCATCCAGGTCCCTCAGGGAGCTCCTGCCTCCTGTCACTCACGCCTTCCCTAGGGCCTTTCACTGCTTAAAAGGCCCCACATTCTTCATCGAACTCCTGAAGTCTGCCTTCCCCACAGGAGGGAGCCTGTCGCCTTTGCTGCTCTGTCCCTGGGGCCCTGTCCAGGACACAGCACCCAGTAGGTGCTCAGTGAATACTGTGAAGGTAACCATCTCGTCCAGTCCTCTTGGGTTGCAGGTGGAGAGCAAGGCCCAGAGAGGGACGTGGCCTAGAGTGCCACCGTAAGTCAGTGACACAGGCAGTCTGTGTCCTCTGGCCCATGCCAGTCCCACTGTTCCCTGTCACTTCCCCAGGGCTCCTCTCCCATCTTCCCTGGGCAGACCCCTTAATCCCTGCACTTCCCCGACACTCCCTGGAACATCTGTGAGCTGGGATGGGCATGGGAAACTGGCAGTCGCCTCATCTCCCCCTGGGGGGCAGGAAGTCTCTTGGCCTGGACCCCTCTCCACTAAGCCCCAGCCTGGGAAAGGCTTCCCTGGCCCCCTTGTGGCATTCCTAGTCCAGCCCTGCCAAGGGCCTCAGCTGGTGGAGGCTGTAATGGGGGGGAGTGGGTGGGGTGCTGGCATCCAGACCCACGGGGAGAATGGGGGTATTTACGGGAACCAGCCTCCTGCCCCAGCTGCCCCCCCATCTCAGTCATGATGGGGCCCCAAATGCAAGGGGTGGTGAGGGTGGAGAGGATTTGGCCAGGAGGCAGCCGGCAGCCAGGGTGGGGTGCATGAGTAACCACACCAGAGGCCAGACCACTTCCGGGAAACACCCTTGAAAATCGATTCTCAGTGTGGAAAACCGATGGGTGAGGCGGGGTCTTCTGGAGGTCTTTCAAGCTTACAGACTGTGTCATGTTCCCCTCGGTCCTGTGGGGACAGCCATTCCCAGGGAGGCTCCCCTCCACCCAGGTCCGCCCAGTTCCCAGGGCACTGCAGCCCATCCGGACACGAGGCTGCGGCTAGAGAGACGGATGCAGCAGGCACGGCATCTGCCCCTGAGTGTTCGCTTAGCTGTTTCTACCCCGCTGTGTTCCGGGCAGCATCTGAGGCCGCTTGTTACATTTATAGTCCACACCACGAATGACCCATAGTCTCATGTCGTCGGCACGCAGTAAATACGGTGGAAGATTCCGTCATATTCCACTTGGTCCTCACGACAACCCCGAGAAGTGGTCACTGATGGGTTCCCATTTTGCAGATGAGGAAACTGAGGCTCCCAGGTTGGAATCTTGCCTGAGGGCTCCTGGCTGGTGTGGAGCAGACCTTAGACTCTACCTGCAGACCCCACTGTCCACCATGGGGGAGTTGGGGGCACAGGGGCCCAAGTGCTCTGGGGGCGGGCCCCACGGGGCAGGCCGCGGCGGCCAAGAGAGAGTGTCTCTGAAACAGATTGTAGACTTGCTGTACCACAGACCCCGGCACAAGCAGGCAGCCCAAGGAAGACTGTCTAGTGTTTGCTTGTTTTTTTTCTGATTATTACAGTACGGCATGCTTATTAGACAAAAGACAGAGATGTATGAAGCAGAAAAGAAACACCACCATCCAATGACGCAGCCCCAAAGTAGAAGCCAGATAGACTGGGTTGGCGTCTCCATTCTGCCCCGGGACAGACACTTGGATTCCCCGAGACTCAGTTTCCTCTTCTGTCAAATGGGGATCATCATTCTTTTGTGACATCATGGGAAGACTGTGGGAATAAGATGAGGTTTGAAGGCGCCTTCCGTAGAGCATGTGGTTAGAATGACATTACCAGGTGTTATTCTCGGTAATGACAACCACACCGATTCTTAGTATTCCCCACAACGATTATTTCATTATGAGAACTGTGCTGTATATTCTTTTGAATCCTGCTTTAGAAAAAAACACCACTTTTAATTTTGAAATAATTATAGATTCACAGGACGGTGCCAAGATAGTGCAGACGGGTTCTGTGTAGCCTTCACCTAGCCCCCCTGTGGTTACATCTTGCACAGTTGTAGTTCAAGATCAAATCCAGGAAATTGACATTGCTACTCTGTGTTGTATGGTCCTCTGCCATTTTATCACAGTGTTTTTGTTTGTTTAGTTTTAAAAAACTACATTCAAGCTTTGGGTATTTATTTTCCCTATAGAAGTTTGCATGTAGTCCACTCCTTTCTGCACAAAGGTATAATGCTATTTGCACATTCTTGCTTCCCCATTGTGTTGCTGTGTCAACATGATTTTGTACCCCCACTCACTTCACTGCTGGTCTAAGGACACATTTCTTTTGCTCTCAGCCCCTCTGGGGCTTGTGTGACCCCCACAAGCAAGTTACAGGACACAAAGCTCCTGTGCTACGCCCACCTCCCTCTCGCCTGCCAGCCCTAACCCCTGGCCACCACTAATCCGTTCCCCATCTCTATAATTTTTCCATCTCCAGAATGCTATTTAAGTAGAATCATATGGTTTGTGACCTTTTGAGTTTGGCTTAAAAAACAAAACAAACAAACAACAAGAAAAACAGGGTAGGTTTCTAGAGATTCACCAAGGTTGTTGCCTGTATGACCAGTTCATTCCTTTTACCTCTGAGTGGCACTCCACGATATGGACGTACCGCTGTGTGCTTAACTATTCACCTCTCCAAAGACATCGGGGTTGTTTCCAACTTTTGGCTGTCACAAATAAAGCCGCTAGAAACAGTGTGTGGACGTAATTGTCGTGTCTCTGGGAGACGTGCCCAGGAGTGTAATTGCTGGGTTGTGTAGTTAAGTGTATGTTTAGTGTTTTAAGAAGCTGCCGAACTATTTTGCGAAGTGGCTGTAGCATTTTACATTCCCACCAGCCGTGTAGGAGAGATTCAGTTTCTTTTCCTCACCAGCACTGGGCATTGTCGCTCTTGTAGCTGTTCGAATAGATACGTTGAGTTGTCTTGTTGTGATTCTGCTTTGCATTTCCCGATGATTCATGATGTTGAGCATCTTTTCATTGCTACCCTGAATCCTGATTTTCTTTTTACCTAACACTAAACATTAGCCCTCGCTGCCTATGTTACTAAAAAAAAAAAGCAGACTTTCCATGAACCTCAATTTGTGATGACCGTCTAAGCTTCGTCGTATTGAATTCCCTCTCTCCTATTTTCCCTGTTACAAATGATGCTGTGCTGAACATCACTGCGCATAAATCATCGTCCACACACTGCATCACTCCCATAACACAGATTCCTAGAGGTAGAATTCTGTCTCATAGCGTGTGGACCATTCTCAAGGCTTTGTTACATGTCAGCGAACTATCCTCTGGGAGGTTTCATCCTGCTCCCCTCCAGAATTTTCCCTTAATCTCTTCTGTCTTAGAGGACAGGGACGCCTGTAACATTCTCAGATCATACCCTGGGGCCAGGCTTTTGGAGGTTAAATCTTGGCTCTACCATCTACTTGCTGAGCGACCTTGGGTAAGTTACTCAACTTCTCTGAGCCCCCCTTGCCTCCATTGTAATAAAAGAATTTCAGGGAAGCTGGGATGGCTCAGTGGGTTAAGCGCTCGATTTGCAGCCCTAGGGTCTGAGGATCGAATCCCGGCCCCGGCCTGTGTGGACCCATACGCTGAACTGGGGTGTGGTCCCCAGTTCGGTTCTTGCTGGGGTGAGCTCCATGTGAGAGGCCCCCGGTTTAGCCCCTAGCTCGTGGGGGCGTGCCTCCCATGCGGGAGGCCCCGGCCCAGTTCCTGCCCTGCGTGGTCCCCTGCCCACCTGTGTGGAATGAAACTGTGGAGACTGATGACGGACAACTATGGAGATGCTCTGGGCCCTCCCCCTTCTCTCTGTTTCTCTCTCTTTGTGAAAAACAATAAAATAAATCTAAAAAGAATTTCCTTTAAGAATCTTTCGGGAGATGTTGTGAGGGCTGAATGAAAAACTGTCATCGGGAAAGCCACACAGAGCTTGGCACACGCAGGCACTCCCCACGTCCCGTGTGCTTCCATTAGCAGCAGCACTATTGGCCACGCCCCTCGCCAGACACGGGTGACACCAAGGTGAACACTAGAATGACAGCGATGCGCTCAAGATACCCGCACCGGTTCTGGGGTGGTGCAGCCCAGTGCCAGCACGGAGGAAGCGCGGTTCTGGATGGGGGGGTGGCAGGAAAGCTGAGGGTGCAGGGGGAGGCGGTGCCCTCCAGAAGGAGGGAGGGCGTCCCAGGTGGGGGAAGGGAGGCTGTGTGAGCAGGATGGGGGGTGAGAGAGGAGGCAGCGGGGGAGGCGGGGCGAGGCAGGGGCAGGACTGGGGGGATCTGGACGCTGGCTGTCGTGTGGAGGGGGCAGAGCTGTGGGAGGAGAGGCAGGGCATTGTGGGGACTCCTGAACATCCAGATGCAACTCAGAATCCCTACGCGGGAGAACCCCTAACATGTCCAGTCCTCTCACTTTGCAGCCATGAAATGAGGCCCTGAGAAGGCAAGTGAGCAGCCCAAGGTCACACAGCATGGTAGGGGCAGAGCCAGAATCAGGGGGAAGAAGGGGGCTGTTGTGTGAGCCCCTGGCCCTGTGATGGACTCTAGAGGCAATGTCCCAGGGACCCCCACCTAGCCCCTGGCTTCTGGACCCCTTCCCCACACTGCCTCCAGCTTTTCCGCCAGAGCTCTGGCTGTCACCTGGCTGAGACCTCACAAACCTCCTCCCCACCGGCCTCTCCGGAGGCCACGGTCTTGGCCACTGGCCAGACTTCACAGCTAAAACCTGAGTGACTAATGGAAGCTGATGGCCGAAAGGCCTCTCTGGTAACTGGGGCCTCATCAGAGGCGGCTGCGGCCACCGCTGGGTTGTGGAAAGGTCACAGCCCACAGTGTGTGTGCCCCCTGGTGTCCCTCCTGCCCCCACCCCAGAAGAGGCCGGGTCCCACGTGGGTTTCATGGGCCCTCATTCATCTCGCCCACCGAGATGGATGGGGGCACCGGGCCGCGAGGTGTGACGCAGCACACAGCCTCCCCGTTCCTCACGGAGCCGGCCACCTGAAAGCAGGGTCACGTGGAGGGCAGGCAGGCCGGGCACCGCCAGGGGGTGACCAGTGCACTCGGAACAGAAAGCAGCGAAGGGGATGGAAGCTTCCGGGTGGCAAGGGACGGCCTGTGCTTGAGGGGATGTGACCAGGGGAGGTGACATTTGAGCTGAGACCTAAAGGATGAGGAAGAAGAAAGGAGCCAAGCCCAGACCTGGGGGGAAACATCCCAGGCCGGCGGGGGGAGGGGGGGCAAGGGCAAGAACAGAACCTGGAAGCAGGAGCCGGAAGTCCTGGGTTCGGGGCTGGACTCAGGCACGGCTTGCTGAGTGGCGCTCACTGTCCCGATGGGGTGGGAGCTGCTCGCTCTTCCAAGCTGGAGCCTTTGTATAAGCAGGAGCCTCGAGGCCCACACAGGCGGGGGAAGCCTGCCGGGCTGTGGCTTCTTCACACGCCCCGGCTAATCGAAGGACCTGGCACGTGAGCAGCCCACTGTAGGTGTCGCACCTTCAGCCGGCCCTGGAGGTGGCTTAGGAAAGGGTGTTTCGTTTCTCCGAGGCGGCTGCAGAAGGTCATTCGGCAGGTGGGGCCCCTGATCGGGTAGACCAGATGTCCCTGGGAATGGCTGGGCCTCGTGGAAACTGGGGAGACTCAGGACAGGCGGGGACAGAACTGGGAGGAAAACCAGAGCTCCCTCCCTGTCCTCACCCCAGCAACTCCCCGAACATGGGAGACAGAAACAGCCCTGGTCTGGGGGAGCTCCCTGTCTGACAGGAGAGACAGCACCTGCCCTGGAAACTGAGGGGGGTGACACAGAAGTTACCCGGGAGAGGTCTCCCTCTGATTCAAACAACAACACACACAAATACGGCGACACACAGCAGGGAATCTGTGTAAGAAATCAGGCCCGGGTGCTGGGGCTCCGCGGAAGCGGGGCAATGCCTTTGCTGTACGTGAACTCGGCCCACAGGGGCCTGCTGTTTGGCCCGAGCTGCTCATGGCCTTGGCATCTGCCTGGTGGTGCGAGGTGGGGGCCATAAGGGGCCAAGGGAGCCGGCCGGAGCCAGAGGCCCTGGCTTTGCACCGGCCTCCAGCACCCACCGTGGTGTGGCCTTCAGCACCTACTACTGTGTGACCTGGAGCTATGTGACTTCTTGCTTTTTGGTTGGTTTGTTTGGGAAGGCCTAGGTCTGTGTTATTCGTTTCCTTTCAGCTACTTGACCTCTTGTGTTTCAGCTTCTGTCATCTATAAATGGGAGGTGGTGGGGCTTTAATGCACACCTGTAAAGAGCCTACAACTGTGCCAGGCGTGTGGTAAGTGCTTGGCAAATAGCTCCCCCTGTGATTATTTGCACGCTCCCCCTTCGCCGTGAGCAGACAGGCTCAGAGAGGGGCCCAAAGCCCCTTCGTTAGCTGTGGCTGCCCGGGACTTGAACCCAGACCTCCTGACTGTGTGTGGGGGGCCTTCTTCCCACAGCTGCAGCATCCCGGCTGCGTTACCCGCGTCTCAGGAGCCGCACAACTGCCCTGGGGAGCAGCCCTGGGAGGTGCTGGTGCTGGTTCTGCAGATGAGGGAACAGGCCCGGGGAGCTTGGACCTACTGGAGCGCAGGAACCACATGCTATTCACGGCAGCGCCCACGGACCAGGGCTCACAGCGCCTGGTCAGACCACACTTGTCGAGACAAGGATGAAAAGACGAGGGGTTGGGGGAGGGAACACGGTTGGGAGCTTAGGACAATCTATTAATAACATCTCTCTGGGATGGAGGGGGGACTCCAATCAGATTGGCCTCCCTGGCCGGCACCTGTTTCCCTCCACCTCACTGCCCACCCAGGTTCAGACATTTGATTTAGGGTCCTGCCTAGTGAGTGTCACTCACTGCCCACCTCCCTAAGTGAAGGCCAGAGGGAGGGGACCTGGTGGGTGGCAGCCCCTGGGCTCAGATGCTGAGGCCCCGTGTCCAGGGCCTGGGGAAACCTCACACCTGGCTGGGGACGATGACAAACACAGCAGAACAGTGTCTGTGACATCCTGCGAATTAATCTGAGTGTCCTGGGCCCCGGGCAGTACAAGCAGTGGCAGCAGGAGCAGTCTGTCTGCAGCCGTGATTAAATCAGAGTGTTCTGCCAGTCTGTTAGTACAGCCAGCAGGGGCAGCTCCAGGGGACAGATGTGGCTGGCACACAAGGGGAGAGGGGTACCGGGGTCGGGGGCATGGGGCCAGGCAGAGACTCAGAGCAGCCCCAGGGGGGGGTGTCTGCTCACCCACAACCACCCTCACCTGGGGATGCAAGCGGCTCCTGGGGCGCCTGACTGAGCAGGTGCACTTGAGCTCTGCAGACCCCACACACAGTCATCATTCTCTGTGTGTAGAGACCTCCTGAACTGGGTTTTGTCGGCTGAGTAGGAGTTTTCTTGGCTCACTCCACCACTGCACCTCCTGTTATCTCCCCGGCTCCACGGCTGCTAATTCCCACCTCTGTGCCTTGGTACCTGCTGTTGCCTCCGCCTCCTTCCCTCCCCTGCTGTGCCCCCGGCAAGCTCCCACACACTTGCGGCCGTGGGCAAGACCGGCCTCATGAGAAAAGCAAGGGCTGTGTATTCGGAGCTTGCGGTAGCGGGCATCAGCCCTGGGTGTTGGCTGACTCAAAGGCAGGCAGAGAAGTGGGAGCGCTGTGTAGTGGACACAGGGGAGGCTTCAGGCGTGTCCTGACGGGAGGTGTGGAGACGGGACAGCTCCAGGCGGGCGGCCTGGAAGTGGGGCTCCCAATGCAGCTGGTCAGGGTTGCAGACAGCTTTCTCTGGTTGGTCCCAAGTTGGCAGTGGGGGTAACGGGACGCTGTCAGCTGTGAATCCAGCCCTGGCTATTTGGGGCCAGCTGTGATAAAGTTACTGTTCGCTTCCTGGATTATCACGAAAGAGCAATCAGGCTGGCTCCCTGGGTTATTTAGTGTAGACAGAGGGCTGGCTTCCTGAGCAGGTTGCTACAGGTTGTGGGCGCCCCCTCCTCTAGGAAGCCCTCCCTAGACTCCACCCCGATCCGTGCAGGTCTTCCCTCGGGGCTCCCATCCTCTCCACCCTTATGGAGACATCATGGTTCTGAGTTCAAACCATTAAGGATTGGAATCCCATTTTCCGCACTCCTTAGCAGTGTCTGTCCTGAGCCAAGTGACCTAACCTCTCAGCGTCCTCGTCTGTCCAATGGAAGGTGGTAATAGTTCCAGCATTACAGTTGTCATGCTCGTAAATAGTACTGTATAATAGCGCCAGTGTGGAGGCGTCGAGGTTCTCAGTGGACAATGCTTAGGGCCCTGCTGTTAGGATCATCGGCGTTCTCATTATCACCACCCCAGCCGGTGTCCTCGAGTGGGCGGGATCGTTAGTTTATGGATCTCTCTCCCTTTGGTTCCACTTCCAGGTCCCACCCCCCCACCCCCCATTGCCCACCGTCTCCCAGTGCGGCCCAGCACTGCACAGAGCGCTATAGCGGCACCTGTCAGCCTCACCACCCCCTCCCCACGCGCGCACCACGGAGCTGGGCGCCCCTGAGGCTAAAGCGGGTTATTACACATCTGTGTTCTTAGCGCCTCACTCGGGGTCTGGCCTGGAATGGGAGCTCCCGGGAGGTTTGCTGGGTGAGTGAATATGTGAGTGAGTGAATGGACGCCCGGGGTGGGCTCAGGACTCCCGCTGCCGCTCCTGAGCAAGGCCCCCTGCCCCCAGCTCTGACAGGTGGTGTGTGTGTGTAGACGGGCGCTGGGGCCCATAGCCCTGGGGGAGGTTTATTCTGGAGGAGGGAGAAGAAATGGGAGGAGGACAATGGAGCGGGGGCGAGGACCCCACGCCAGCGCAGCCTTCTGAGGGCCGGCGTCCTCCAGGGGGGATGAGCCCCCATAACTGGGGGGGTGTAACCACCCTCAGAGGCGCTGCCGTGCCTTTGTTGTATTCATTCCCGGATGCTTCTGTGCTTTGTGCACTTAGAGCACCTCTGCATGCCAGGTATTCCGGTGGGCTCTAAGGACAGAGGGGTGAACACACTGGGTAGAGAACAGGTTAGTGCTTCCCAAAGTGAGGAGTATGTGGGACAAGAAGCCCACTTGCCCTTCCTCAGCTAGAAGTGTCCACAGCCTCTTGCTGACCCCCTGCCACACCCCTGATGAAGCCCCCACCTCTCCCCACCAGCCCCTCTCACGCATCAGAGAAAGAAGGAAAAAGCCAGTCGGAGAAAAGCATCCACCTGACGACAAAGAAAGCCAGCGCTCACGAGAAGCTCAGCTACCAAGAGTGTTTGGACCAGCAGGTGCCAAGGAGCTGGCACACCGAGCCCCAGCCGTGGAGGTGACATTTTGACTGTAAACTATGACACAAATGCAGAAAAAAAGCACAAATCGTAAGCACACAGCTGGAATGTTTTTTTACCAGGTAAACACACTTGTCTAGACAGCACCCAGGTCAAGGAACAGAACACCCCCAGCTCCCAGGAACCCCTCTCCTGCCCCCTGCCAGTCACCCCCCCACCACCTCTGCCAGGTAACCACTTCGTATACATGGAAGCAGTCAGTACACGCGCGCTGGGGCTGCTTTCTCCTTCCCTGACGTGCTGTTGACAGTGAACTTCACTCACTGATTCTCACTGCATTCTGTGCTGCTGCACGAGGGCACCTCAGTGTATGCATCTGTTTTACTGTCGGGGGACCATTGGCTAGTGTCTTCTTCGGGGCCGTTATGACTAGCACGGCCCTGGGCCTTCTAGCAGATGGCTTTTGGTGACCATAAGCGCTGGCGTTGGATGTGTCCGGAGGAGCGGAACTGCCAAACAGTCTCCCCAAGTGGTTGTACCAATTCACACCCCTAATGGCAGAGCGCGAGACCCCCATTGGAGTGCGGGCTCCACAGCAGCGGCCTGCCCCTCCCCCCTGTGGGACGTAGATTTAATCTGCATTTCCTGCACCATGAATCCAGCACCTTTTCATGTTTGTTAGCCATTTGGATATTTTCTTTTGTGAAGTGCCTGTCCAAGACCCTGGACCATTTTTCTGTGTATTTCTCTGTTTCTTATTTATTTGTAGATAAAAATGAAAACATATTGTGGATAGGAGTCCTTTGTCAAATGTATGCAAATATGATCTTCTTCGGTTACCCTTTTCACTTCTTTTTTTTATTCTTAAGTTTATTGGGGTGACATTGTTAGTAAAAATTCCATGGGTTCCAGGTGTACAATTCTACAATACATCGTCCATGTGTTGCCTGATGTGCTCACCACCCAGGGTCAGTTCTTCCATCACCATAGATTTGGTTTCCCCTCCCTCCTCTCTTATTCTCCTCCCCCTTTACCCTCAGGTAACCACTAAACTATTGACTGTGTCCATGAGTTTTTGTTTCTTTGTTGCTTTCAGTTTTATTTTCTACCTATGAGTGGAGTCATATGGTTCTTGGTTTACCTCTTAATGGTGTTGTTTGCTGAATAGATGTTCTCAATTTTAATACAGTCTAGTTATAATTGCTTTCTTTTCTGGTTAGCACTGTTTGTGACTAGTTGAAGAAATTTTTGCCCCCATTTTGCTGTAAACATTCCATTATTTCACCTTCCACATGTAGAGCTGCAGTCCATTTGCAATGCCTGTGTGTGGTGTGAGGAAGGGCTGAAGATTCATTTCTTCCACACAGATTTCCAATGGTCCCAGTGGCATTTCTAGTTGAGGAGGGTGGTGTGGGTGGGGGATGTGTTCACAGAGACACCAGGTTGGGGGAGCAGGGGGGTTGGGGGCATCTTCTTGTCCCTAATTAGCAGAGTGGTCTACCTGTCTGTCCTATGGCTTCTGTCTGCTAGACCCTGGGACATAGGGTTTGTCCTCAAACTACTCCTTGTCAGAACCCTACGCAAGAGGCTGTTCTCAAATAGAAATAGCCGTTTGTGACAACATGGATGGACCTTGAAACCATGTGATTAAGCGAAATAAGGCAGACTGAAAGAATCAAGGAACACATGACTTCACTTGTAGGTGGAATATAAAACTGAAAGTAACAAAGAACCAAAAACTCATGGACACACTCAATAGTTTAGCAGTTACCTGAGGGTAAGGGGGGAGGGGGATGGAAGAGTGGGGGGGAGTGGGGAGTAGGGAGGGGACATCAAATATATGGTGATAGAAAGAGAGCTGATTCTGGGTGGTGAGCACCTAATGCAATGCGTGGACAATGTAGAATTGTACACCTGGAACCTATATAATTGTTACCAACCAATGCCACCCCAATAAATTTAACAATTAAAAATCCTATTAAAAAAAAAAAAGAAATTGCCACTGAGTGCCCAAGGCTCCGAAACTCTGGTGGATGAACACACACGGAATGCTCCTTTCTGGACAGCACGTGGCTTCTGCTCACTCGTTCACTCAGTTCTTCCTTCAGTTCTTCACAAATTTCTCCCTCCCTTCCTTCCTTCCATGGTCACACTATGCAAATCCCAATCTCCCAACCCAACTTCTTTCTTTATTTTATCCTTTGCATTTAGGACCATCTGACATGACACATATTTTCCATGCATATATATTTACTTATATGCAGTACAATGTACAGATCGTACATGCATAGCATGGTAAGTTTGGACAAATGTACACACTCATGTTACCCCCTCCCCAGTCAAGATATGCAACTCTTCTATCATCTGAGAAAGTCCCTGTGCCCCTTCTAGCCAATCCTCCCTCCAAAGACCACCACGGTTCCGCTTTCCATCCCCATAGATTAGTTTTGCCTGGTCTTGAATGTCATACATGTGGAATTCTACAATAACACTACACATTTTATTTATTTATCTTGTTTATTTCTGTCTCCCCAACTAGACTCTCTGCATTGTAGGTACAGCTTTTTGTTTGCTTTGATTATTGCTGAGTCCCAGCTTCTAGAACAGTGCCTGACACATACCTGGCAACGAATAAATGTATGAATGGAGTTGCCCTTTCACTGATGGCTGCTCATTGTTTTCTCTAATAGGGGTCAGGATGAAGTTAAGGGAGAGCCGCAGTGGCAGGCTGCATCCTGGCTCCACTACCTATCTGCTCCCCGAACTAGGACAAGGTGCCTCATTTTCTTCATTTGTAAAATGGGGATTGAATGGTTCCTCTCTCGTAGGGTAACATCAAAGAAGTTTGTTTTTATATGTAAAACAATTTAGTAAGCTTTCATTAAATGCTAATGCTTGTAATTAACTTATTAATCAGCTGTTTATGAACATACTCTTAGAAGTCATCTACGTCATTCATTCATTTATTATTCAACAAATGATTATTGAGGACCTACCCACTGTATTATACCACATACAGTGGTATAATAACAGTGAAGAAGACTAAGTCCCTTCTTCATGGGGCTGGCATTTTGGTGGGTGAATGTATTAGATGGGATATAGGATAAGCTACTAGAACAAATAAACCTATCAGTACAGTGGCTTAAACAAGTTAGAAGTTTCTTTTTGATTGATTGTTGTTATTATTATTATTATTATTATTTTGAGTAACACTCAGAGATAAGTGATTCAGCTTTGTTAGGGCTGTCACTCACAACATGTGACTTCTACCTCTGGGTTCAATATGGCTGCTGCAGCTCCTGCCACTTCATCCGCAACCCAGTGAACAGAAAGTGGGAAAGAGCAAGAGAAGTGACCAGAACTTACTCATGTGACCACACCTAACCACAAGGAGGTCTGGAAAATAGAATCTCTAACTGAGCTGTCTAAGGTCTTGAGACCTGGTGATTTGACCCTAATCTCCCTGGGGAACCAGGCGCCTAGTGGGTAGCTTGTGGGTATCTCAAAGTTAGCATTGCTGGATTTAACAAATAGAAATACAGGACACCCAGCCGATTTGAATTTCAGGTAAACACGATATTTGGGACATATTTATACTAAGAAGTTGCTCATTGTTTATTTGAAATACTAGATTTTACCCATCATTCCGAATCAAAGGCCTTCCTTGGGTAGGACCCACACCAGTCTTCCCTGGGTCTCCCAGCCCACCCTAGCTCTGCCTCCGAAGCCGCATGGGAGAGATGGCCACCCCTAGGGCTTCACTGTGCACCTGGTGGGTGCTAAATGCTGCAGGAGGATGTGGAAAACACAGGTGATGGGGCACCCCCCCCCCCACACACACACACCAGGGCGTAGCAGTTCAGACTGGCAGCTGCTTCTTTCCAACAAAGGGCATTAATCAGAAGCCCACGGTTTGTCTCATGAGAAAGCTGGTCTGGTCGGGAGGGTTAGGGGGCAGCCTTGAGGTGCCTACCCCAGGGGTCAGATGACAGTGGGCAGAGGCCTGCCTGAGAAGGCTTTTTGGAGGAGCAGAACTTCGGGTTTCCTCATTATTCTAGAACAAGGCCCCAGTCCCGGGTTCACCGCAGCCCTGGTTCCAGCCCCAGCTCTGCTCCTTCCTGGCTGGGTGACCTGCGCCAGCCCCTTACCTCTCCAGCTGGGTTTTCTTATCTGTACCACGGGGATCAGAACAGAACCCACGTCCCAGTGTGGCGCTGAAGATGCCTGTGCCATGCTCCGCACGCCTTTATCTTGCAAAACAAGATCTGAACTCCTGTTTCCCGGGGAGTTGCTGTTACTGTTTTTATTGAGCCTTTGATGGGAACAAAGGGTTGGCATTTTTATATGAGAGGCAGCCGGGTAAGGGTGGGAGGGAGAGCAAAGGAGATATAAGAAGGGGGACATCAGCCTGGTCCCCCAACATGGCCTGACACTCCGGGCTGGGACGGGTGCGGTGGGTGCCCAGGTCTGGGCTGGATGGGGCCACCAGCACTCTTTCTTCTCATGCCACCCCCTGGCCCTTGCCACCCCCCTCCCTGGGTCCCATGTGCCTCTGCTTCCCGCACCCTGCTGCGGCCCAGCCCACCACGGCCACGGCCACGCTGTGGAATTTCCAATTTTCAGCTAATGTGCAGGTCGTGACAGAGGCTCAGAGGCCCTGGTCGGACATAATGGCAGAAGAATTGTAAATGTCGCCCCGGCGAATGGCAATGAGGAAGGGTGGGGAGGGGACGTTTCCCATCGGCCTGGGCGCAGAGCCCGGGCATACATTTTCCCTTGGAGTGTGTCGCATTAGATTTCCTGAGGTGCCCGGGCTCCAGGTACATGTCATTAGTAACAGTTTGGGCGATAATGAATCCTTTTATTTCTTTTCCTCACAGCTCATGAATACATAACGAGGCCCCGCTTAGGCGCATCTGGCCTGGGCCCAGGCCTCCCCGCCACCTAATCTCATCCCTGCTCCAATATCCAGGTCACCCAGCTGGGGACTGCCTTAAAGAGGCCGCATGCCCTTTTCCAGCCTGGGGACGCCTGGCAAGCCAAGGGGCCGGGCCTGGGGCGCCTCCAAGACCTCGGACATGAAGGTGGGTAGCAGACCAGGGAAGGAAGGGGTCCCCAGATCCTGGCTTGGGGGTGAGCACCATGCAGTGTATGCAGCAGGCACTCAGCAATGCTTAGTGAACGTGACAGCCTGGGGGCGGGCTGTGTGAAGGCTTCGTACAGACTATCGCCAAGCCTGGCCGTCTGCTCTACCAGCTAGGGCCTGCAAGCTGTGACCCCATTTGACAGCTGAAGAAACTGAGGCCCGGAAGGTTGAGGAGGCTTCTACTTAGGCTATCAGCAGGGCAGGCTCCGCCAGACTGGCCATCATTAGGGGGGGGTCCCCGGGGAAGGACATGGCCCCACGCCACCAGGAATGCAGAACACAGAACTCCCACAGAACACAGGTCCGACGGGGATCATCCCCAATGTCACACGCTCACTGGAGTCTGTCCCCAGACTCTGACCTGTTGATTCTTTATTGCTGCCTACCACGGGCCAAGTCCTGGGGCTGAGTCTTTTACATTTATTACCTCATGTAAGGCTCATAAAACTCCGGAGAGGAAGGCATCATCATTCCTACTTTATAGAAAAGGAAACTGGGACTCAGAGAGGTTAAGTAATTTGCCCAGGTCACACAGCAGGTTTAACTGGACTCAAACTCTGGTCTGCCTGACCCCAAAGCCCATGATCTTCACAACAGGCACTGTCTCTCCTCTGCCCACCTACCTCTACCTCTTGTCCTTGAATGTCCACTCTGGCTAAGAAGCCTTTCTAGATCAAAGGACAGAGGAAATGAGTGTCCGCTGTCCCCTGGACACCATGTGTACCCGCTGTGCGTGGCCAGAGGCTTGTCTTGCATAGACTGTGTGTAATACCCTCCAGGCGTGTGGCTTATGGCTGAGCAGCAGCTGGAGGGCAGGCTTGGCCCAGGGAGGTTCGGAAGGCAGGGATCTGAGTATCAGTGCCTCAGTGTCCAGCTCTGTCCCCTGAGGTGCCAGTGCCCCTGGCCTAGACCTCACCACCCCTGCTTTGCCATCCGCATGGTGCACTTGTGGGGAGGTGGTGTGATCTGGGGAGACGATACCTGGGGGAGCAAAATGTCTTGATCCGGGCCCCAGCTCAGCCACTCAGCACTGACCTTCCGGCAAATGGCACGTCTGCATCTCAGTTTCCTTGGTTCTAAACTGGGTATAATAATGCTGCTTCCCAGGCACATATTGTACGTGCTGAACACAGTGCTCAGCACTCAGAAGTCACGGAGCTGTAATTGCAATATGGATGATTTCAACTTCTTCATAACGTATGTCCTGTCTCCCATTCATGCAGGGTCCTGGCTTGCTGGCCTTGCTGTGTTCGCTTTCCTCTCCTTACTCACTTTGTGAGAGCTGCCCTGATGACTCTTCTAGAAGACGTCTCTCAGCATATCGGTGTCATCCCCAGGAACCTTCAGTGGCTCCCTATTGCCTCCAAGACAAAGGCCAACCCCTTGCGCTGGCATCTGCAAACAGTCCTCAACCGCCCTGCCCAACCTGATTCTCACACAGCCCCCTGCTGGTACCCACCCAACCCACGGGCAGTCCCGTCTCCCGCCTGGAATGCCTTCCCCACCTCCTCGCTGTCGTACTCCTCTCCCAGCTTGAGTCTCACCTCCTCCAGGAGGCGGTCCCTTCGCCTGACCTCTCTGAGCCTGTTTGCTCATCTGTCAAGTGGACGCTCACCACGCTGTAGTTTTCGTGAGACCCAAACGTTCTGAAAACACAGTCAGGGCTTGGAAAACGTTGGCCGCGGTGGAACTCCGACTCTTGCTCTCCCCTCCCGTCCCCCAGTACACAGCAGGGCATGCCAAGCAGATGCCCCGAGGTGAGGACCCCCGCCCGTGCCCCGCACAACCTCTCCCGGCCGCACTGTTGACTTTGGCAAGTGGCCCTCACCTGGGACGCCGTGACCAGCCTGGAATTTCAAGCTGAATTTGATTTGACCTGTTCCTCGGGGCTGGCCCCTAAACCAAACCATATTCCTGTCGAGCCCCCAGGGCCCAAGGTTCCCCTGGGAGGTGGGGACAGAGTCTGGCTAGGCCACTGCCGGGGGCCATGGTCTCCCAGCCCTGCCCAGCACTGCCGCCTGAACTAATTCTGTAATCCTGCCTCCTGCCTGGCCCCAGCGCTCAGGAAGGGTTCTCGGGCCTGCCCTGCTCCCACCTTCCTGCCCAGCCCCTTACCCGCCCATACAGGGCCCTCCTGGGGTTCTGAAACTCATTTAGATCGGCCTTAGCACCCCCCCGCCGCGAGGCCCCCAGCTAGGCCCTGTAACGGGATCCAGATGTTCCCTCCCCTGTCCCCAGGGTCCCTGGAATAATCCGTGACAGTTGGGGGGCCAGCGGGGGCAGGCACAGCTGCAGAGACTGCTGGGATAGAGGACGGAAGTGGGGTATGAGGCCCAGTTGCCAGGGTCAGTGGAGGGAGGGGTAAACACACATGCCCCAACCCAGGCACCCTCGGTCCAAGCAGCTCTGCCCTCCTCCAAGAACCTTCCCCCGCCCCCCAGGTGAGGGCGGAAGGGCCTGTGTTTGCTGGCTGTGTGACCCTGAGTGGGTGGCAGACCTCTCTGAGCCCTATCTTCCTTGCCTGCTAAGCCAGCAGTGACTTCACAGCATCACTCTGAGCCCACGGAGGTGAAAGAATAAGTTCACAGGAGCCTGGCCCTTATTCACGTGTCGGGCAAGTCGGAACCTCAACTTCCACATCCATAAAATGGGGATACTAGAGCCTAGCTTTCAGGGTAGAGGCTGGCCAAGGGCAGGGGCCTCCCTCTCGCCTTCCTGCATCCCTGGCCGGCACACGGGGTAGGAGGAGGGGCGGTCCATCTTCTGGAGTCAGCCTCGGAAGGCCAGACTGGCTCCGGGAGCCGCTCAGTCAACGAGGAAGTCAGGACAGAGAGCCCGGCTCTCGTCCCAGGCCTGCGTCTAGGCAAGCCCCTTCCCCTGTCGGGCCTCAGTTTCCCCATCAGAAACAGAAGGTCTCTTCCAAGCCCTCAGAACACAGTAGATGCTCATGAACTATCTGCTGAGTGATGCTCAGCGTGCCTCCACCTTTTCCTCTCTTCCTGCATTCTATACCCTCTGGCTTTCCTCTTTCGCTCAGCCCCTTCTCCTGTTGCCCCCCAAGAGGTGGAGGCACCCTCTGGCCTGACCACTCTTCCCACACTCTCCAGGGCAGCCCCCTGAGGGCTGACGCTCATCAGAGCAGGGACCAAGGACCAGGTGATGGCTGGGAGGACAGGCCCCTGCGGAAGAAGCCAGGGGACAGTTATAAGGTGACCAGACGTCCCGCTTTTGGCGGGACAGTCCGGATTTTTAACAATTTGTCCCACGTCCCGCAGCATTTTTAAAAAGTCCCGATTTTTGGAAAGAATGCACGACAAGCTAGGGAACGGCGGGAGATAGACCCAATTTTTCATCAAGAACCCCCTTCCCCCCGATCAATGGTGTCCCGCTTTACCAATGTTAACATCTGGTCACCTTAAGTTATAAGCTTCGGGCTGAGGACACCCTGGTGGCAGTGGGGGTCTTAGCAAGTTCTTCAGCCTCTCTGTGCCCTAAATGCCTCCTTGAAAATAGAATAATAGTAGCTACCAAGTCCTAAGCCTTTGGAGGGCTCAGGCCCTATGCTAGGGCTTTTTGGCCCCATTCTCCTCCCGTAGCTGCCTCGGGACTTCTTAAAGAGGTTCCCAGCAGCAGCAGCAGCAGCTGGGAACTTGTTAGAATCTTAAAGTATCCATCTCCATCCTAGCTTGTTAGAATCTTAAAGAACCCATCTCCATCCTGGGCCCGCTGCATCGCACACTCCGGAGGTGGGCCCAGCAGTCTGTATGCGAATAAGCCCTCCTGGTGATGCCAACTCAAGCAGGAGAACCACAGATCCGGGCACCCCCCACCTGCCCCCCAGGCCTTCTTGTCTATCGTTTCTCCGAGACTGTTCTTTAACAAGCCCCCTTCTCTCCCCAGCAGGCCACGGGCAGCTGCCCCCCACTGCACAGGGTCTCCAGGGTTCATGGCTGCGCCCTTCCCTGGTCTGGAACCAGAAGCTTTTGCCACACACCTGCCAGGTCCCTGACAGGCCGATGCCCTGCCCACCCCCAGCGTCTCAATCCCCAGCGTCTCAATCCCCAGCCGCACACGTCTGTCCCCCGTCCCCCCCCACCCCCCCACCCCCCGTCTTTGCGAGGGGCCAGCTGCCAGCCCAGCTCCGCAGCAGGACACCGCCCCCCTTCCTGCCCCGCCCTCTTTGTGACCAAGTGAAACGCAGCCCTTGAAGGCACCGGCGACCTGAGTTTGAATCCTGGCTCCTCCACTGACTTAGCTGTGTGTCCTCAGATACCTTCCAGACCTCGCTCTGTCTCCGCTTCCATCTTTGCAACAGAGAGCACAGTCGCCGTTTCTAGGATGGTCGCAAGAGTTGGAGATGTGAATGCAGGTCAAGCTTAGAACACCACCTGTCAGGCAGCGTGTATATACACCTTAGAAACACGGGTCTCTGGGCTGCTCACCCACGCCCCCGGCCTGGCCTGCCCGCCCTTCCTCCACGCACCCTGGGCAGCAGCTCGCTGGACTCCTGTGAATCGCGGGACCTGCCCCTCTTCTTCATGCCCTGTCCCTTTGCTGTGACCGTCACCTGCTGTTTTCTCTCTTCACCTGGAAAACTGCTTGCCCACCCTCCCCCTCCCCCCTGCTCCCCCTCCATTCACAACTGGATTGGCTTGGCTGCCTGAACCCCCACTCTGTCCTTCCCCCCTTCTTCTTCAGTCCCGGGGTGCCTAAACATCTAATTCCATGTCCCCCCCAGGCGGTAGATTCCCGGAAAGCAGAGTCTGGATCCTCTGGTCTCCACGTCCTGGGTCTGGCTTTTAGTGGGTGTGTTAGAAATGTGTGTAAACACGAGTAGTAACATTTAAAAAACATTGCATTAGAGTTCTAGAGACCCACAAAGATCTTCCAGATACAGTGAGGCTTCAAAATGGCAGAGAAGTATGTACAGTCAGGTCCTGGGTATCCATTCACGCCCCAAATTGCACTTCTGTACATACATTAAATGCACGGAAAGGAATCTGGAAGGGCATGAACTTGGGCAGGGAGACTCATTTCAGTGGCAGGTGCGGGGCTCCCTGTCACCTGTCTTGCTGAATTGCTAGTTACAGTGAGAATGAATTGAAGTGTTAGTCAAACACAAATACGACAGTTCGCTCCGCCCGGAAAATGGTTGCTCTAGAACCCTCCCTCTCCCTGCTCCACACTCACACTGACGGTGTCAGGCCCGTCTCCACCACAGAGCCTTTGCACGTACTGTTCCTTCCCGAACCCCTTCCTCGGCAGCATTCAGGGGTCTGCATGAATAACCTCCTTCCGGGCCCCTCGGGCAGCCCTGCCCTCCCCACTCAGAGCCTCTTCGCCATGCCTCCCACAGCTGCCACCGCTATTTCCCATCTTTGGTTGTTCTGTTGCTGACCATCTGCCTCCCTGGATTAGAATGTGAGCTCTCTGAGGCCAGAAGCGGTTTCTCCGCGTTGCACGCAGGAGCTAACATGGCTCTGAGCCATAGGAAGTGCTCATGTCATGTTTGTTGAGTGAATAAAATCCTCTTTAAACAGTGTTTTCTTTTTTTAATTTTGTCCAGTGTTCTTGAACTTTTTGTCTCTCTCTCTTTTTTTAAAGCCTCCCTAGTTCAAATCTCAACCATCCACTGCGAACATCCCCACCCTTGGAACCCTGCAGCTCTTGTGACCAAACGGAAGAGCATCCGCCCACCTGACAAAGAAACACTCCGACTTTCTCGCTGTGGAGAAATCGGAGCCGTTCATTGGCAGGGTGCCAAGCCAGGAGAACCCAAAGCTATCACTTAAGTCCCAAACTCCCTGATGGTTTTTAATCAAGGGTTTTTAAAGGCCAAGATTAAGGGTTAGGGGCTGAGTGGGGGGTGGGGGGTGAAGCTGATTGGTTCATTCTTGAGCAAGCGTCCGTGGCTTTCCTGAGCCTGGTTAATTTAATTTCTGACATCATTGTATTTGGAGCCTTTGGAATTGTGTTCCAGTATCTAACTGGGTTGAAGAACCAAGATTCTGCAGGACATCGTGGTTGTGTGTCAGTGATGTTATCTTTAAAGCAAAAGGCAGAAACTAAACATCTTGGGACCTTTGTTACTGTTTAAGCTAGCGTTGCTTGATACAGGCTACGTTTCTCTATTATCTCAAGCAAAGCGTGCTTTGAGTCATTTTCCCTGGACCTCGCTTTGCAGGCGGCCTCCAAACCACGACAGCAGACTTTCTTAATCTTTGACTACAAGTGACATGACAACCAGAGCCGTCGAAACATTCCGTTAAAGCCTACACCTACATCTCGAGACTCTAGGAGCTAATTCCTAAATGTGTTTGCTGTTAACTGCCATGTCACTCTAACTCAAGACTCCCTTACAGAATTGTCTGATGGTGCAAATAAGCTTTCAGGCGACAGCAGTGGAGAAATGCAAGTTGAATCCTGTGAAACCCAACAGCCGTTCAGGAGAGGTGGTTCAGAGCCTGTTCTAACGAGCGTGTGGCTGTCACAACTACCTACTTGCCTGGGCTGTCAAGACCAATGAGTTAGTTTTCCTTATGTTTCAAAAAGTTTTCAACGTCATGATCGAATGTCGTACATTCACAGGATTCAAAGGCTTTGTGTGTCGTTAGCAAGCAGCGATAACCAAGAACGGTGCAGCTTTCTTCTAGTACCTTTTTCATAGTTATCTCTCGTCTGCCTTTTGCTTCGTTTTGTTTTATGAATTCCTACTCATCAAAGTAATAGAGCGTCCATGTGGAGGAGTAAAAAGAGAATTCCCGTAATTCCATTCTCGATGGCGGTTTCCATTCATTTTCATACCGTCCCTTCCAGTCGACGCACTTTAACATATTACAGTTAACATCATAAAGTCTGTTTTTTACCCTAAATTATTTGGCTCATCACTAGGTTATCAATCTTTTCCTATGTTAAAATGGCTGCAGAGTAGCTCGTTGATTGGAAATGCCATATTCTCCTAAACACCCCTCTACTGGTGGGTCTTTGGCTTGTTCTCAGTTTGTTTTACTATCCTGACATCCCCTTGGAGAGAGCTTTGCCCCCATCATAGTTTTTTCCCTGAGGCTCAGATGCCAAGTGTGGAATGTCCTGGTCAATGACTCTGACAATGTTTAAGGATCTTTATTTTCTCTTGTCCCCTCACTTCCCATCAGATTTATTTTACTATGTGGCTTAGCAAATCCTGCCTTTCTAACAGGCAGGGTTCTGACCAGAGTGACACAAATTTCATACTTGTTTTCCCTAAAGCATCTCAGAGGGCTCGGAACCCAAGGCCACCAGAACATGGTCCAAATGGCTTTCCAAGGCACCCGGGATGGTCCTGCTGAGGCTGAGCGGCCCCTCACAGTTGAAACAGCACCGAGGGGGACAGAGAACTCTGCCACGGGCCGCAGACCTGTGGTCCAGCCATTCCCAGCCACCTGCGCCATCGCTGTCACTTTGTAGCTGTGCGATCTTTGGAAATATCTTAGCCACTCCCATCCTGGGTTAAAGACCTGCCTCTCTCCCTAATCAGCTGTGGCACTTGGACAAGTCAGTGAATCTCACTGAGCCCGTTTTCTCATCTGTAAGTTAGGAACAATGATAGTAGCCTCTTAGGTGTTTGTGAAGATTAAATGATATAATGCACATACTTAGTAAGCACCCAGCAAATGCTGCCTATACTAATTATTAAAGTGTTACTGCCTTGCACAAGGGGGTCTCCAACAACTTCTAAGATCGTCATTGTGTCCCGTTTTCAGGATGAGCAGAAGCCTCAATTACGATTAAGCCGTGTGTCTGTGGAGGTAGGGAAGAGGCTTCTGTTGCCCAGTTTTGCAGGGAGCTTCTCCAGGTTTTGCTCCTGAGGCTGATTTGCCCTCCCAGAAGCAAGGGACAGGTGAATTAGGGTTACAGGGCTTCAGTGGGGACCAGGCAGATTGGATGTTGGAATGAGGCAGTGCCTCAGCATTAGAATAATATGACCAAGGGTGACAATGTTATAATGTTAGGATGTTAAAATGACACAATGTTAGACTGTGTGGATACTAATGGATAGAATACTATCCTAGAAGAACGTTAGCTTTGAAAGGGTTATTAAAGAGGATCTTGTCTTTTGCTGAATTTGGAGACATGCAAAACCACAGAAAAATCATAGTATAACTTTTCTGGGGGTTGGTGGTAGTGGTTTTAAATAGAATTTTGAGGGGAGAATTTAGAACTGAATGGGCACCATTTTTATATTATACGAGTAGCATGCATTTGGGAACAGAATGCAAATGGTAAAAACATTTTTGAGATAAAGACATTTGGTTGTTTAAATAAATGTTGGTTTGGGGGTGGCTGTTTGGGGTTATTTGCCCAGCCCAAGTGCCCCGGGCCTGAGCAATCATGACCCTTGCCCCTTCCTTGGGAAGCTTGTAGAAATATGTGCAGACCACTGATATCGGATCAGTCCCTTCATGCTATAGGTGACGACGTGGAGGCCTAGAGACAGTAAGTGATCTGACCAAGTCACAAGGGTGGCTTTGCAGAACCATGAAAGGACTCTGACCTCCTGACTCTGCATCCCTCACCTGTCACCCACCCCTGCCACCTGAGCCGTGTCCTGGGTCATGGTCTGAGCAGAGTGCCATAGAGTGGGGGTGCTTGGTCACCCTGCTTCCTGCATGTGGCATCAGTGAATTCTGTCCTGAGCACATGTCATACTCAACCCACTGTAGCGACATGCCCTTGGTGCTTAGGCCGTATCTTATACGGTCACGTATTTAAAAAAAAATTTATTTTCATTGTTTTTTTGTTTTGTTTTGTTTTGTTTTTGACAGAAAGAGACAGACAGAGACAAACAGAAGGAAGAGGGTCCAGAGCTGTCTCCATAGTTGTACATCATTAGTTTTCTACATAGTTTCACTCCACAGGTGGGCACAGGGCTGTGTAGGGCAGGAACCAGGCCGGAGGCCTCCCTCATAGGAGGCTTGCCCTGGTGAGAACTGAACTGGAGACACACCCCAGTCTGGCATATGGGTCCAGACGGGCCGGGGCCGGGATTTGATCCTCGGATCCTGGGGCTGCAAAAAGAACACTTACCCTGAGGAGCCTTGCGGCATTCCCCATCTGTTTTTATTAAAAAGAATAAAGAGTTGGGAAAATATGGCCATCTGGTCTACCTAGAGCACGTGGATGCAGTAATATTCAAGGACCACTAACTCTGCCACTCCCTAGCTGTGTGATCTTAGGCAAATAATGTAGCCTCTCGGTGACACAGTTTTTCCATGTGTTAAATGAGATTCATTATAACTTCCTAATATTGTTATGAGACATAAATGAGATAAAGAACCTTGAACAATGCCGATAACAGAGCGTGGGTCCTTAAGAAATATTCTATTTGGAATAATAATTTGTAATAACTTACAATAATGATCTTTTCTTTCTGCTTCTCCTCAACTCCTACCACCCCCTCCCTGAATACTCACAAATTCGTCTTTCAACACTGTGATGTGTGTTTCAGGCACAGAGACTGGACTCAAACACCAACAAGTTTCTACGTGGCAGACATTTTGGAGCTTGCGCTTTTCTTGATGTACTAAGTTAAGGTGACCAGACGTCCCGCTTTTGGAGGAACAGTCCCGATTTTTAACAATTTGTCCCGCGTCCCGTGGCGTTTTAAAAAAGTCCCGATTTTTGGAAAGAATGCACAACAAGCTAGGGAACGGCGGGAGATAGACCACATTTTTAATCAAGAACCCCCTCCCCCCCGGTCAGTGGTGTCCCGCTTTACCAATGTTAAAATCTGGTCACCTTAACTAAGTAAAAGGGGTTCTTCTCTTTTTTGTGTTTTTCCTTTTCCCTCTTTCAGAATCCCCAAGCCACCTGGGAGCCACAGCCTGAGAGGGGGAGGTTCACACCTGCTGAAGGCCTGAGGCACAGGCCAATGAATGTGGCCAAGTTCAGAAAGCAAGCAAGAGATGGCGATTCGATCCTGAAATTCTGAATGCTTGACCCTCAAAGCTTCTCTTTCCACTAGGACACCCATTTTGCTTTTGGAGCTGGAGTGTGGCCCCGGCTTCACGTGGCTCTGGGGCCCAGAGCGGGGCAGGAGTGGGAGGTGTAGGGTAGGATGGGGTCCGAGAAGGAAGGTGTGGTCCCAGGTCACAGAGTCTATGAAGCACTTTCCAAACAAACAGCTGAAGGACATGCCCATGGCTCTCTGATCGATGGGTCTTGAATGGCTTTGATAATTCCGCACGCTGGCCTAGAATCCTTGGTTGCTTCCTGTGTAAGAGGCTGAGCGTGTGTCCCTGAGTGAGTGAGGTCCTCCACGCAGGACACTTGCAAGACGGGACCGAGCTGAAGCAAGTGAAAGGCTTGGAAAACAAAAGCAAACGTGCTGAGCGACAGAAAGTGGTTCTAAGCAGGGCGGCTTACCATCAACATTTCTCCCCAGACCTCGCACGCGTGCGTGTGCATGTGTGCATGCTTATTACACTCATTGGGATCGCCTTGGTTAATAACATTATAGACTTTTCTTTTACATCTCAAAGGATCCCAGACAGCACCCAGAAGCCGGCCACAGGCTCAACTAGCCAGGGATGTGCTGACGGAGAGCCAGAATTACCCGCTGGCAGGGACCCCGCTGGCCTGAGGTACGTGAGGCCACACAACAGATCGGAACCAAGTCCTACGGGCAGCAGCCATGGGGTTGGGAGCCCCTCCAGCAGATGAGGATGGATCGGGGGCAAGAGGCTCAGCACCAAGGCCAAGAACCAAGTGAGAGGTCAAAAGTCTGCTTTCAGGTGATTTGGATGCAGGCCCAAGAGGTCCTCCATCTGCTCAGACCAAAGGGGTGGTCGCTCCGGATGTCAGACTTCCTGAGCCAGAAAGAAGGCGGATTAGAATGGGAATGACCTTCGTCAAAGTCACAGCTTGGGCAGTGAACAGAGGACTCACCCAGGGAGCTGAGGCCCACGGGCCTGCCTCCCTGTCCACTTCCACTGAATCTCAAAGTTTTTTTCAATCTAGCCCGCGGGGCGGGAGCAAGCCACAGGCAGCGACTGCTCATCCTTTGGTCTCCAGCCATAAAGAGACAACAGAATGGGAAAATAATTAAAAAATAAGAGTGCAGGTTGTGGGGTGGGGGGGTGCCCGGGTAGGGGGGAGAGCTGGGGGCTGAGGAAGCGATTTCCAGAGAAGAGGGAAGGCAGGTTGGAGAGGCTGTGGTTGACATAACCAACAGATGCGATTCTTCAGATAAGCGTAGCAATTTAGATAAATCTCGGGCTTTGGAGCTGGTCGCCTGCGTCCTCTCTCCTCCATCTGCCTTTTTTCAATTTTATCTCTGAGCCAAGGGAGGGGGCGAGGGAGGGCAGGGGACTCTGAGGAGCGAGGAGTGGGGAGGAGGGGGTGGGGAGCGAGGGGTGGGGGCAACTTCATCTTCGGGGACTTTGGTTTTTCTTTTTAATGTGTTTCTCCCAGAAGGTGGGAAATGCCAGCACACACTCGGAGACCTAGGAGGCGGCCTATGTTTTTTAAAAAGCGGCAGACAAAAATCAAAATATTTGAAAATGTATTTCATGGTAATTATGTCATATTTCATGGGCTGGTGCCACTACTGAAAGAGAGGCTGAATGCCTTAATTTGTATAGAAATTGTAATCATTTGTTCATTTCAAGGTGAAAATTGCATTTTTTAATTTAAATTGTATCCTGCATGATAGTCTATTATCTAGTAAAATTGTCTCCATGTCTGAATGCCCTATATGCAGCTGCAATGCTTGTTACAAATCCACTTATATTCATAAAAGCAGGTGGACATCTCAGGAAATGAAAGCCGTTGTGTGTGGAGGCGTGTGGACGCGTGTGGACGCGTGTGGACACGGTGGCTCCCTTGCGGGTCTCTCCCGCCTGCGTGTCCCCGCTCCTGCCCCTCATCTCCGACTCTCTTGCACGCCAGAATTTGCAAATCTGCTTTAACAAACGATAATTAGTTAGAACAAACGAGAAAGCTGCTTAGTGTGGAGACAGGTCCTGGGCTGAGTCCGGGGGCCGAGCGGGGCTCTGGCTCCACCGGGCTGTGGGCCCCTGGGCAGGGTGCAGCCCTGATCACCACTCGGGCCTCAGTTTCTCCCATCTGTGAAGTCAGAAGCTTGTCTTCCTCCGACGGAAGGTTCTGTGCTCACACAGTTGCGTGGCAGCCAAGACCCTGTCCCCAGAACCCGGCTGCCTGACCCTGAGCCCTGGTTTTGCCGCCAGCTGGCAGTGTGATGGCACACAAACTCCTTAACCCCCCTGGGACTCAGCTGCCTCGTCTTCCCCATGAGGTAGCAACAAGCTCTACCTCATCTGCTTGGTGTGAGCCACCGATGGCGGCGAGCTCAATCCACCCGCCACCTGTCTATGCAGCCTGCCAGCTAGGAGTGGTTTTTACATTCTTTACGCTGATCGTTCACATTTTTTGGATTTACTTTTCTGGTTGAAAAATAAATCCAAAGAAGAACAATGTGCTGTGACATGAGATGATAGGAAAGTAAAATGTAAGTGTCCATAGCTAAAGTTTGACTGGAACACAGACACACTCATGTGTCTACATATGGCTGCTTAATGCCACGTCAGAGCTGGGTGGTTGTGACAGAGACCGTATGGCCCACAGGGCCTACCACCTTGACTGTCTGGCCCTTTATAGCAAGAGCTTGCCAACCCCTGGAAGAATGTTAAGTGAAGTGCTTAGCCTTGGGTCTGGCAGGTCACGAGTATCAGTTCTTGTGAGCAGGGCAGGAGATTTAGGGAAGCTCGTGTGTCAGGAAGAAAGCCAACCAACCGGCACTTATGCCGCAGTTACCATCTGCCCCGCTTATGCCTGGTACGCGCTGCTCAAAGGTACAGAATTGGGGAAGCCGGGATGGCTCGGTGGGTTGGGCGCTCACTTTGCAGCGCTGGGGACCGAGGATCGAATCCCAGCCCCAGCCTGTGCGGACCCACATGCTGAACTGGGAGCTCCCCCAGTTCAGTTCTCTCTCTGTCTCTGTATCTCTCTCTCTCTCTCCCCTCTGTCTAAATAAATATATATATTTTTTAAAAAGGTACAGAATTTCTCTTTGAGGAAAACATCAGAATTGGGGGCCTTGTTTTCCCGAAGGAACTTTACCCCGAAATTTCCCGAAGGAGATTTTCTTGAAAATTCTATAATATTATTTTTTAACACTGAGAGGTCAGAAGGGCCTCTGTACCAGAAATTGCATGTTCTCCTCTACCCACCGACTCTGGGCCTCAGTGTCCTACCTGTAAAATGGGTTCCTTCCAGCAAACGGTGCAATTGTGCATGCCCATACCTAGTGTAAAGGGTTAGCACGTCCCTGGCATATAGCCGCTGCCCGGGCAGTTAATTCTTCCTCTCCTTTCGCTGAGCTAGATTCATTGCAGGACCCTGTCTAGAAGCACCTACTACCCATCTTTTATCCCAGCACATCCATCCGTCCATCCATCCAATTTCCAAGCATCCCCTGTGTCCCAGGCCCAGTCCTGGAGGAGGCTTCCTTGTGGTCTCTTAATCCCAGACTCCCTTTGGCGAAGGAGAAAAGCACGTAAACCTGTGCTGAGTGTCCTCTGGTGAGTGACTTCCTCTCTGAGCCTCATTTCTACAACCAGGAAATGGACAATGGGGGGCGGGGGTCAGAGACGGCGCATGCCAAAATACCTATCAACTGTCAATAGCTGTGCACTTGTTACTGATGGATTCCCCAGTTCCTGGAGTCAGGACCTGCCCAGGCCCCATGGCTAAAATGGAACCCAGGTGGGTTTACCGCCAATGCTGGGTGTTAGGGATTGGATGTTTGTGTCCCCCCCAAATTCCAGTGTGGACGCGCTAATCCCCAGTGAGGTGCTGCTTTTGGGAGGTAATGAGGGTTGGACAAGGTCATGCAGGTAGGTCAGTAATGATGGAATTAGTGCCCTTGTAAGAAGAGAGACACCAAAGCCTTGTCTCTCCACGTGCGCACACCGAGGACGGCATGTGAGGGCACAGCCAGGAGGACAGTCCTCACCAGAGCCCCACCGTGCCGCCACCCTGGTCTCAGACTTCCAGCCTCCAGGACCGTGAGCAGCTACATGTCTGTTGGATAAGCCCCCCAGCTGCTGATAAGCTGTGACAGCCTCCTGAGCTGACGGAGGCGTCTGGTTCTGAACCACGCACCACACTTCTTGGTCATATTTTGTGAAGAGCAGTCCAGCCTTCTGCCCGCAGCCTGGAAGAATTTCAGCATTCAGAAATAGCATTAGTTTTGGGGCCTCCGTTTCCCTGTGGGTTGTCAATACTGGCTGTGCGACAGAATCAACTGGGAAGCTAAAATAATAACAAAGAGAGCGCTAGTGGAGCTCCATTCATGGAGGTTCTGCTTTAATGGGTTTGAAGGAACCTGCACAGCATAGCAGTTTACTCCTTCAGATGCAGCAGGAGGCTTACTGCAGGCTGCTGTGACGGAGTCTGAGATCACGAGATGTCATCATGGGGGCGACTTGCCCATCACCTTACCAGCTAACGTAGCCAGGTTGAGGTCATGACTCCCCACTGTATTCATACATCCCGCCCAAATTCAAGGGCAGAGGACTCCATTGGGAGTGTGCACAAAGGGGCAGGAATCTTGGTGGATATGAGAGAGTTCTGCCTAGAATACCACCCAAATCTAGACTGGTCAAGCCACCATGGTTGACCTACAAACCTGGGAAGCGGGCAATTGATCCTTGGTAGAAGCCACAGTTTTGAGGTGGTTGACTACGCAGCATTACAGCGGTAATGACTGACACAACTTCTTTCGAGGAGCGTTATCTTCCTAGTTCACATAGTGTCTTATCGCCACGTGGGGGCAACAGCTTGCTAGGAAGGACAGGGCACCGGGACCTGTCAGATCTGGGTTTGAACTCTACTCTTCCCCGCTTGGGGACGTTGAGTCAGTCACTTCACTTCTCTGGCTCCATCTCCTCGTCTGTATGGCAGGAACCACTATACCTACCTCACCAGGTGTTGGAGGTTTCACTAAAACAGTGGATAAGGATCACGTGGGACGTAGTGGGCACATACATGTTGGTGTTTCTTCTCTATGAAGCTCCTATTTCTAGCCAACATGCCTATGTCTTCAGAAAACACATGTGCTGTGAATTCTGGGAGTGGCCACTGCTGAGACCCGTGGGTTGCCTGGCTGGTGTCTCATTGCCCGATGACAGGGAGACCCGCTGTGCTCTCTGACCCCAAGTGAACTCTCTGCCTGAGCCAGACTCTGGAAGGCACACCCGACTGGTTTCTACGGGGTAGACACACGGGCATCCAACCTCAGACAAGACCCCAGCTCCATCTCCCCAGAACTTTGATTTGAAATGTGACAATGGTCAGCGTATTTTGGAGAGCTCATCCTAAACCAGCTGTGTGACATTGGGCAAGTGACTTTAACTTTCTGACCCTTGGCTGCTTCTCCACACACTGAGGGCGAAACTCCCACCTCCTGGGGCTGTTATGCCGATGCTATGACAAGCAGCCTATGCCTGGGCCCATCATAGGCGCTTTGCAGGTGGTGCTCCCTTCAGAGCAGGGACCATCTCTGTTCTTTTAGTGCCACACGCTGTCCCACCCGGCCTCCAGGGCCCCTCATGGAGAGGAACGCAGAGCAGGTGCTTATGGAAATGTTTGCTTCCACAGTCACATCTTTAGTGTCATTTTATCCTTATGAAAAGTGGGGGTGGTGGTCCTAAGTGGATGTGATGGTCCTCAGGGCTGTTCCCACAAGTCTTACCTCCCACCTCCCAGACACAGGATGGACTGCACTTCCCTTCTCCCTTTGACATTCGGTGAGATCATGTGACTTGCTTTGGCCAATGGAGGGTAAGCAGAAGTGTCCCATGTCACTTTAGGTGAAATTTTAGGAGCTTTAGGAGCCAGTCAATTATTCACCTCCCTCTCTTTTTCCTTCTGGTACCAGTGGCCAGCAATGCTTGAGATGATGCCCATTTTCCATCAGGGAGGCTATGGAGAGAAGTGGATGTGAATATGAATGAAGAGGGAAAAAAAAAGAAAGCTTCGTGTTTTAAGCCACAAGATTTGGAGTTGTCGCTTCCTGAATTCTGACCTGATGGGAGTGGCACAGGCTTCACTTCCACTTGGGAGTCTGCAGGAAAGTGGCTTGCCTAATGTCACACAAAGCGTACTGGGGAATGTGGGCAGGGCTTTACCTAAGGGGGAGAGCAGACATGGCTGGAACCCTGCACACTCTCTCCCTGGTGCTGAGGGAAAATGAGGCCCCACTCACTGCCACAGCTATTTACACCATGAGCAGCAGGAAAATGATTCCCCGCTCAGTGTAAGTCAATGGCAGCCTGGGGGAGTGGAGGCGGTAGTTCTGGAATCTGTACTCTCAGGAGGACCAGACAGACATTCTACACTCAATTCTGAAACAGACGGAATTATACTCAGCGGCCCCAGTCTCTCTGTCCTGTGTGTCCTTCCCCACCTCAATGACTCCATTTATCTATTGTCAGAGCCTCGTTCCTTCACTAGTAAATTTCACTCTGGGAAAGGCCATAAAACTCATCCACCATAAGGTGTGCATGAGCAATGAGACCACGAACAGACTGCTATGTTACGCAGCATTATTGCAGCACTAGCTGACTGATACACTTGTCTACTCAATATCCACTCTTCCCTTTTCCTTTAGAGGCAGACACTGGATTTTATTCTGAGCAGCAGTGTGCCTGGGCAGGAGATGACATTTCTCAGTTTTCCTTGGGATATAAATGAAGGTTGTTGGGTGGGACTCCTAGAAAGCTCCTGAAGAGAGAACGCCCTGGGTGGAGGGAGGTATCCCAATGGGCAGGGCTGTGTCTGGGAGCCCCTTGGCATCATACAATCGGTACCCAACACGTGGCTTCTTGGCACTGGTGATGGACAGCTCTGAGTCACCCAGGAGCTCTCTGGGCTGATTCAAGACCAGCCTCTGGCTCGGTTTATTGTCATGGTAACCTGGAAGCGCCTTAGAAATCATCTAACCTGCTTTTAAAAAATATACAGAAAGAGTGTCCAGGGGGCAGGGGGAGAAAATTGTCTCAGGAGCTACAGTGAGTCATATGCAGAGCTGAGAGTAGAACTTGATTAGTTCTTGACTCTCCCCCATATCTTCCCGACTTACTGCATGACAATTGCCTGGCTGGGTTGGGGGAGGTGGGGTGACAGAATGGGATGGAACGTGGTTAGGAGCCCTGCTTCTGACACGAGCTGCCTGGATTTTATAGGGGGCTGGTTCAGAGCTCACTGAGGTGACTCTATGTGGAGGAAGATGCTGGGCAGCCCTCCAGTGGGTCTCAGACCCTGGGAAGACCCAGCCTCCCCCTGGGTCCTGCCCTGGAGAACTGGGCTGGGTTGGACGGATCAGGTCCATAGGAATACCTACCAATCTTTCATGTACAATTCTCCCCTTCTTGTTCCGATCACTCAGGTAAACCAGCACCCTGGAATAACAGGGGGATCCTGGCTTAGATACAGGGGAACACGTGGAGTAGACGCGGCTGGTCCTTGCCCAGGTGACCCTTATGGGGCCAGTGCCCCTGTCCCTTAACTGGTGTGAATGTTTCTGCTAAGGGCTCACTGCAGTGCCTTTCTGTGAACTGGCCACAACCCACAGGAGCCACTTGAACCAGAGATGTTTGGGCACGTAAGTCCCTTACCCACCTATCCACATCCCCAATGAAGAGCCAGCGAATGACAGGCAACTGTGCAACCAAAGGCCGCTTCCCTGGTCTCTTATGGTTCACACCCAGAGCTCCCTGCGGTATCAGCTTGAAGCTAGACTCCAGTCCACACCCACTTTGCTCAGCGCCTTCCGTTGTGCATCTAGCTTCCTTTCTCCCCATGGATTCCTCTTGAGGCCTATCCCCTAATAATCCACCTGACCAGGAATCTTCACACCAGGCTCCACTTCCAAGGCAGTATGTAAGCTTCTGAGCTCTCTCCTGTCCCCCCAATTGTGTGTCCTAGGGGAAGGCCACAGAGCGTTCAAGCTTAGCAGCAGGGAGAGCTGGAAGAGAGCCCGGCTGAGCTCTCCCCAGAGAGATGCTTAAGCAACAGCATCCACCGATCAAAGATTGGTTGGGCATCCACTATGTGACTAGCAGCCACTTGGCCTTGGGGACCCGACGGATCCCCAAAGCAATGCAGGTCCTACCCTGGCCCTCTTAGTTCACAAGGCTTCTGGACGCCCTTCCGTCCTTTTTAGAGCAGCCACATGATGGCGATGAATTGAGTCCATGGAAGCTCAGAAATGCTTTTAATGTCTTTTAATGTATAACAGTTACGCCTGAGTTACAGAGGAAGCGCTTACAAGCAGGTAGTTAAAGCAAATGCCAGCTTCTCTTTCTAGTCTACTACTCCATATAGCTGAATAAATTATGTTGTGATATATTTAAACACACACCTTTGCGCCCAGATGCCATGCGCACTCCACTCACGCTCCCAGGCACACACACACTCACTTCCACATGGAGGAAAACGCCTGTGAGTCCAACACGGAAGCAACGACATCGCGGTGATTAGGAAGCAGGAATGATCTAGAGTGCTGGTCCCCAGGTGGGGGACGGGCCACGTTAGCGCTGACGGAGGAAGCATTCAGTTACAGGGCCGCCTCGGAGCATTTCAAGACGGCAGCTGGAGAGAGCACCCCTCTTTGGTCTGGGTCTGGCGCCTCTGTGGGAGGGGAGGAAAGAAGCCTCGACCTCAGAAAGCATCCACCCGTGAAGGACACATTTGGGAGCTTGAGGACATCGACCCGAGGCCTTCTGGGCCAAGCATGGCATTTCATCGAGTTCGCCAAGGTGCGAGGCTGCATCAGCAGCTCCGTCTGAAACAACACTGGCTCTCGGTAGGCTGGTCACCGTCAGGGACCGGTCCCGTTCGGAAGCCACAGGCAGATTGGAGCTCTGACCTCAGTTTTCTTCTGGGCCAGCCTCTCTCATTCCTCTCCCTATTCTCCTTCCTGCTCCTCTGGCAAAAGAACGGCAGAGGCAAATCGAATCAAAAATGAGAGTATAAAAGCGTCGCTTGGTTCTTACACGCCATTTCTTCTTTTTTCATAGTGCGAGAGAAATACCAAATGGAATAAGCAAAGCAATAAAAATGAAAGAACCAAGGGAGCCTGGAATGCATCATTTGACACACACGATATGCAGACAGATCCCTACAGATGTCCTCTGACACTAGCACGACACGCACTGCGGGGGCTTCGTTCCTTTCTTAGCATATATATTTGTATATATAAAAGTCAACTCCCTATAAACGAACAGCACATCACCACATGTTCAACTAATGTACAATGAGCGCAGGAGAGGGGCCGCCCGTAGGGAGGGCCAACAGCTACGTGTGAGACGTTGGCGGAAACAGCTCATATTTTGCTACGGACTCTATTTACAGGGACGGTTGGGGACATTTCCGGGCTGGCCTAGCCATTGGGATGCAGACCTTCTTCCTCAGGCTGTGGTCAACCCTCCGGACTCCGAGGGCTTACACCCGCTCATCCCAAATCAACTCTCTGGTGAAGTTGCAAGCTGCCAACGCAAGACTGAATTTCATAGACCGAACTGGCTCCACACACTAATACACGGCGTTTTAGAGAAAACCGGTCTGGGTCAGGGTCTCTTTCTGAGGTGGGTGGGGCCCCTGGGGGAATAAGTCCCACTTTCTCTCAAGCTGGTGGCTTGGGAGAACTCCAGAGAAGTTGGGACGTAATGAGAAATCATTTGGTTCACTGCCATTTCACTGTAGGGGGCAGAGATTTGGATTGGTCCTAGCATTGGAATGTCACCTTCTCAGGGTGGGGCTGGGCACGTGCCAGACACCCCGGGTGTAAAGAGACTCAGATGATCCCCGAGCCAGGCCTCTGGGAGGAAGGCTTGACCATTCAAGGAATGTGGATGAAGGTTGTGGTTGCTTTTAGGGAAGAGCTGCTTCCTGGCTGTGACAGCTACAAAAGCATGGACTGTCACCCAGGGACAACACAGTCTTCCTTTTGGTCCAGAGCTTGAAGAACCAAAAGTCTCCTGTGGTGGATGCTCCAACTGGAACCTCAGCTGAACTTGATGGGCCACACACAGCTGGGTGTCAGCCGCTACCAGTCTATTTGTTCCCAACTATGAATAGGTTCCTCTAAGCCAGAGATCCGAGCCAACCCGGCTTCGTCCACGCTTGCTATTACTGGGTGTGAAGATGAGAGATAAGTGAGCGTTTGTCACAGAGGTGACGTTCAAGCAGGACCGTGTCCTAGCATCTCGCCAACCCAGCTCCCCAGCAGGGAAGAACTCGGTTCACCTCCCAAAGCAACGGCCCTTCCCTCTCGGAATGTCTTGTTGGCTGAGGGCAAGAGGCATGGCGGAGCAAAGAGGTGGCCTCATGTGCCCAAAGGGGGACAAACAGTTTGGTCCAGTCTTTGTGGATTCAGTGTGGTGTCTCCTGTCACAAGTGCTCATTACCCTGCAGCACTTGAGCAAGGTGATCACTCGTAGATTATAATGACGGTGGTGGTGAAGACAATGAAAAGTTCCAAGGGTGGCGTAGTCAGAGGCCTGACACAGTCCCAAGGGTCTCAACCCTTAGAGAAGGGGTCTTGAGGAAGACGCTGGAGTGGCCAAGGACAGTGCCTGTCCCTCTTCTCCAGAACCCCTGCTGTCCTCCCCTGCTCAGGGGGGTGGCTTGGAGACTAGCCACATGTGCCCCCGCGCTGCTGTGCTGGGTCAGGACACCGAGGCCTCTCCTGAATCAGCCCGGAAAGATGCTGCTGCGGGTGGGACAGGGACATGCCCCCTCCTCCCCAAATGCCAAGGGGGATCGGTCGGCTTGTCTGTGCAAGAAGCCCCTGCCAGCCCAAGAACTCCTCTCCAGGGCTCCAAGGGCAGTCCCCTGCACCCCAGCAGCTTAAAGGGAGTCCTGGGCAGATGAAGGCCCCCGTCCTGGAGGACTCAATTTGGGGGTTCAGGGTGCGGGCTCAGGTCTCTGCTGGGGCTTTGTGAGAAATCAACACTCTGCAGAGCTGAAACCTTTGGCAATAAAGGTTTGTCACCCAAAAGCAGAGGGACCCCAGTGATGAATCCCCTTCCAAGCCTGCCCTATGCCTTCACTCATGGGGCCTCAAAACTTGGGCCCCTCCCCCTCCCATCTGATCCAACAAATGAGAAAACGGCATGGTTCTGTGGGCTCCCCATGTCCTACGTGAGCTGGGCAAACTTGGAATGGGCTGCAGTCTATAAGCCACCTGCTTCTGGATGCCTTGTTGGGTCCTCGTATCCAGGGCCAGTCCCTTGCGGACCAGCCCCACCCCCACGTGGCTCCGCCCCCTGGTTAAGCCTCTTTCTGGTCTTTCCAGTCGCCCCTCCACCCAGTAAAGGTGAGAAGGGAGAATCCGGGAGTCCTCAGAATTCCTGGGTGACTCTTCTAGGAAAACTCCAAGGGGTAGGGTCCCCTATTTGCTGGAGTCCCAGTGTCCAGAGGTGAAATGGGCTACAGTTCTCACCCTGGGCTAGAGACCCCCCTGGGAGAGAACTGGCTCCCAGCACTTCCAGCCAAGTGGCCTGTGAGCTCCATCCCCACCTCTGGCCAGGGTTCCCACCGGTGTGGCATCCAAAGTGCTCAGGACCTCACTCCAGACACCTCATCCTTTGGGTGCCCACGGTGCCCTATTCAGGCTAAACCTCCACCTCTGCGCCTAGGGTGGCACAGGGGCCACAGCGGGACTTGACCGGGAGAAGACTGAAGGCTGACCAGAAGCCCTCCTAGGGAGAGAGGAAAGGGGCAGACTCCCAGGTGGGGTTCCTCTAGGTCCCTAACCACAGGTGAATGACAGGCCGGCTGCACATCTCAGAGGGCTGGCTATGAGGAGGGGATGGGCTCCTTGGTTGGCTTTCTATGGCCCCAGGAGGGGACTGAGGCTGGGAGGTTCGGGGATCAGGACGCGCTGAGCTGGGATCTGGGCCGGGGCAAGTCGCCCCTGGGGCTCTAGTAGGCCTGGCCAGTCTCCACCGGCAGGAGTCCCAGCACAGCGGAGTGCTCCCCGAGCTTCATGCGACGCTGGGTGGAGAGGCTCACGTTTTTGGCCAGGTAATCAACAGCAGCTGGAAAACAAAAATGAAACTGGAAATTAAAGTGCTTTTTGGTTATTCTCCTATCTGTCCTGTATCTATCCACCCAACCAGCCATCACATATCCATCCATCCATCCATTTATCCATCATCCATTCATTTCGCCATACATCAGTTTGTCCTTCCATCCATCCATCCATCATGTCTTCATGAAGCTTTTTCTCTCACCTCCTCTCTAAACATTTAGCAAATATTTACTTAACATTTAATTTAAAATAAAAAACCCAGGTCTCTCATGGTTTCGTTAGGGAGGTCGAGGGTATTCACATTGTTGAGTGAAGAATTAGTTCCTCTTTTCAACACACCTGCACATACACCTTTATGGGGGGGCGGGCACGTCTGGTGAGTCCCACGGAGCCCGGGCAGTAAGGAAGGCATGGTCCTTCTGCCTTCTCCGGATCCTGAGCCTAGCTCATGGATGAGGCCAAGCAAGACCCCTTACTAAAAAGCCGATGCTTTTGTGGGTGAGCTGAGGGGTCCTCACAGAGGAGCCAGGACCCCGATATGCAGGGAGCTGAGACCTTCAGCCTTTCCATTACGGTTACCCAGGGGATAAGAGTCAGAGGGTGAGTACTCGTGTGTGTGTGTGTGAACAAGAATCTCTGTGAAGTAGTAATGGGCACAAACATGAATGTTCACACATGAGCAACGTTTGCAAATGCTTGTGCACACAGATAAGGGTGACATGTGTGCACGTGTGTGAGTAGAAGTACAGTGGGGATGCCGGTGCATGTCCAGGTAACTGTGTACAGGTGAGTGCCACCTAAGCCAGGTACGGGTGTTGTGTGTGTGTGTGTGTGTGTGCAGGCATGGCCACTGGGCCTGTGCATGCGCATGTTGTCATGGCTGCACTAATTGTGCCTGCCTGAAGCTACAGCACAAATCAGCCCTGACCAATCAGCCTTGAGTGCCGCATGACCGGGGCCTCTTGAAGCACAGAGATGTGGCTTCCCAAGCTGGAAGCCGCGGCTGTGACCAATCCCTCCCCCTGGGGGCTCTCAAAGCCAGAAGTGGGAGCAAGTCAGAAAGAGACCAAGAGTCACGAGGCTTGGCCCCGAACCCGCGTTGTCCCCTTCCCCCTGAGGGACCCTGGAACACTCTACACGCCTCTCCAAAGTTGGAGGCTCCTGCCTAGAGCAGGTGGGTGGATCCAGGAGCTGCTGGGCATGAGCAGAGGGCCAGGCCCAGGAAGGTGAGATGGGCAGTATCAAGAACTAAGACCACCCTACCTAGGGGTCCTAATGACCCAGGCTCAAATGCTGGGCCTGCCAACGTTGTGTGATTTGGGGCCTCTCTCCTCACCTACTTGAGCCTCAGTGTCCTTGTCTGTAAAGCAGGTTGAAGAGTTGTCGTGAAGATTAAATGAAGGAATGCTTCGTTTCTTCATTTGTGGTTAGCTAGCACTGGGCCCTGCACACAGGAGCACTCACTGTGTGGCGGGGGGATGGGACCTCACCGGATTCTTTCAGGAGCCCCATGCTGGGGTGCGGCTATTCCCATTTTACAAAGGTGGAGACTGAGGCCCAGAGCCATCACTGGCCCAGGGTCACACGCAGCCTGTGAGATGGTGGCGCCCAGACTTACACGTCTGGTGTCCTGTTTGCACCTCCGGCCAGTCAGAGTCACACAGTGGGAGCTTCTCCAAGCTCTGTCAAGTGGGCAAGGAAACACCAAGAACCCAAACTTGACTGATGACCCAGCCAACTTCAAGGGCACCCCGAGCGCTGCAGAGCCTGCCTCTCGCTGGGGTCAAGCTGGGGGCCAGGGAGGGCAGGGCTGTGACATTTCTCATTACGGCCCCTGTCATCGGCTGTCCCTGTCCCTCTGTCTCTCTGTGCCTCCCCTTCTCAGCCTCCAGCTTGCGTCTGGGCTCTAAACATCTCAAATTAGATTAATCGGGAGTTGGCAGGAGATGTGGCTATGATGCCAACCAGTAAACAGACCTCAGCCGTCAGCGTCTCGTCAGCCCGCAGCCCCAGAGGAGGGCCCTTCTAGACACAAATTCTTATTAGACTTGTCAGATCTATTAAAATTCTTTTCACACTTCTGCGTTCTATCAGCCCCATCATTAGTACGGCCCTGGCCTCTGGGAACACCAGGGCCATATTAATCTTCCGTGTGCCCTGTCCCTGCCCCCCTACCCTGACCCCCTCCAGGGAAGGAGAGACAGACAGATGGAGGGACAACAGCCGGGGCAGCAAAGGAAGGTGTGGACGTGGCCCTGGGAAGACACGAGGCCCCGGGAGAGGAGGTGGGCTCTGTTGTTTAAGGGCCCACGTGTCCACGCCACGCACGCCTGCGTGAGGCTCTCTGGGGGCGGGGCTCTCGGTGCGGCTGTGTACACACCGATACACACAGCTGCATGGTCTCGGGCAAACCACCTCTCTGGAATCCCATTTCCTCATCTGTCTGGAGGGTGCACGATCCAGGGCAGCTGTGAGGGTGAAATGCCAGGCCCACAGTACATGCGCAATCAGTGGTCGTTTCTCCCTCCTTGATACGCGCACACATTTCGTATATTTATACCTGAAGCCACGTACGTGCTCGCATTAGTGGTCACTCATGTAGAAATAGATCTCTGTGAGTGTGCATCTGTGCATGCGTGAGATGGGCGTGAAGTTGTGAATACGAATTCGCACACAGGTGGGTCTAGATGTGTTCTCGCTATGGAGTCTTACACGAGTTTGTGGTTTGGCCAGAGAGAACTGGGTTTCAGATCAGGAGACCTGGAGTCTCCCATTCACCTGCTGTGTGACCTGGGAAAGTTCCTAGCCTCTCTGAGCCTTAACCTGAGATCACGTAACATTTACCTGGGTGGGTTTTTTGAGAATCCCATGAAATGAGGAACATGCATTTCACCCAATGCCTAGTGGCCTAAAGTCATGCACAGGACACATGTGAGCAGGTGACATGGGGACCTGGGCACACACACTTCAGTTTGGGACACGCAACTCTTGCATGTGCCCTGTGGGAGCCCAGTCACAGATGTATTCAGCTGCCTGTGAGCGTGGGGCAGTGGGAACAAAACGTGTCCTCCAGCTGTCCCAGAATGTCAAAGGTGAGGGAGATACTTGGAGAAGACAGAGTCTAATTCCTGGGTCCCCATTTCACAGATGGAAAAACTGAGGTTCGGAGAGGCAGGGTGCCTTGTCTCTCTCATGGTGAAAGACCGGCAGGCTTTCCCTCAGGCCCCTGGCAGCCCATCCCTGGAGCCTCTGTGGGATGGGGTCTGTGCTCCCACTTGCTCTGGGTTGTGCTGGAGGAGACTCAGGAGGAGGAGCCAGGGAGCAGGGGTGAAGCTAGATGACAGTGGGAGGAGGGGGGAAGGGGAGGGGGAGGGGGAGGAGGAACAAACACTCCTTTTTCGCCTCCGAGCCCTCCCCCATTTGATTCCCGGCTCCTTGCTGGCCCCGTGCTGACTCGGGGGTTAATTTTATTTCCGAGTTGGGCAGGCGCCCCTGGCGTGGGGCACGGGGCTCCGGGTGTGACTAACGCCTGCCCCAGGCCGAGGCTCCAAACTCTTTATCAAGAGCATGTGTGTCCCGCTCTGTGTCCAGGCGCAGGGGCTGGGCAGGGAGTCGCCTTGGGTCCCTTTGGAAGCACGCCTGTACACATATGTACACCCTGCTCTCAAACATACATGCACACACATGTTATATCACCCATACTTGCACCCCCATGCACACAGTCACATAGCCAACATCATGTGTACACACGCAGATGCACAACTATACACAGGAGCATACAACCACACCTAAACACACACTCAAGCATATACACACCCATATTTACATGCTGCATGCACAGTCTACATGTCCACATACACGCTCCCAAATAGACACATTCAAGCATGTGTATACATGCGGTCACACGTATCTGCACATTCACACATATCTACACAGTTATTTGTTACACATGTCCACAAAATGACATATGCACATCACACAAGCACATAGACACAGCCACATTACACACCTAAATGCACATTTAAACACATACATGCATGTTACAGCCACATGTGCTTACATGACCACATGTGTGCACATGGGTGTTCCCATGAAAACCAATACGCATATCATGTACGTGCAATGTTCTCGTTTAAACTCACATGTATATGAATAGTCATGCATTTATATACCCACATGTGCCCCTCACATTCACACCTACGTGCACATACTTGTCTATACACGGGACACGTGCGCTAATACACAATATACACACACAACCTGCAGCACACCCAGGACATATCACACTCCTGCATATACAGGTGTGCATGTACCTCATGCAAACACGCACACGAACGGGCCAGCACAGCTGGCTGTCATTTAGACGTGGAGGCCAAGGCTGTCTGAGGAGGGGGGTGGTGTGGGGGACAGGAAGCAGAGGTCAGGGAGGCCCAGCGGGGGCTGAGGCAGGGGAGAGGACACCCCTGGGCTGGGCATTGCCACACGCCCTTCTGATTAGTTTGACACCAGCAGGTGAGGCCTTTGCCGGGAGGTGGGGCAGGAGGGGCAGCCGGTGACCTCGGCTCCCTGTGCCCTTTTGACCTGCCCTGCTGGGGCCCCAACTGGCCGGCAGCTGGGGGCTGTGGCTGGGCCTGCCGTTTGCAGCTTTTGGTCTGAGGACTTGCCATCCCCACCTCCAGGCAAAGTGCCAAAGGGCATGGGGCCCGGGTGTGGGGCCACATGAGACCAGCTCAAAGTTTGGGGAAACCAAGGCTAAGGATGGGGGTGGAGGACTCAAAATACACCAGGGCCAGTGGGCAGGATCTCTGACACACACTGTCCCACAAGGCAGCCACCAGATCCATGTGGCTACTGAGCACCTGAAATGTGGTTAGTGTGAGTACGGAACTGAACTGTTCTCTTTAATTCAATTTTATCTCATTTAAAAGCTGAAATTCATTTAGTGGAATGGCTGGGAAACTTTCCGGTATATTTGGAACAACTTGGGTTTGTAAACCTACTTCCTCAGTTGTAAATTTTATGACATTTCAATGCAGACCAAGCATTTCCAATGAAAAGTCAGCGTCTGAGCTAAAATGGGCTGGAGTTCAAAGACATCATATGAAGGAAAGAATGTAAAGTAGCTCATTAGTACTTTCAGAGGCATGGCGTGTCAAAACAGCCATCTTCGGATATACTGGGTTAAAGAAAATACCTTAGTAAAAAAAAAGAATTCCACTTGTTTGGTCCTAGGTTTTAAAATGTGGCTACTTGGAAATTTTAAATGACGTTTGTGGCTTGCATTACATTTCTACGGGGCCGCCCTGCTGTAAGGCAGCAGTAGCATCTTAGAACAGCTGTTTCTCCTTTCTGGGCCTCAGTTGCCTCATCTGTGAAATGGGCACCCCCACCTCACCGTCTCTACAAATAAGTGGGGGGGTGGCAGGGAGGGGGAGGGGGCAGGGGGAGGGGGGCGCCAGCAGGCACTCACTCTGGCCGTACTGGCCGTACTGGTAGCCAGCCACGGGGTCCACGCTGTAGCCGGTGGTGCTGTAGGTGGGCGGGCAGTAGGACTGGGAGGTGGGCAGGCTGTCCCCAGGCTTGATGGTGTCCGCCCGCTGGCTGCAGCTGGCTGAGATGGAGGGGCCCGAGTCCAGGCCGCCGTGCAGCGGCGAGATGGAGAAGTCGGCCTGCGGCTGCGGAGGCACAGCGCTGGGGTTGCTCAGAATGCTCATCACCTGCGGGAGAGAGACCGTCGGAGCGGGCTGAGCAGCTGGGGGGCGCTGGGAGGACCCCGCCGAGGCCAGTGAGCACGGGGACGCCAGGCTGGCCCTGGACAGGCCTTGGCCGGAGCAGCTCCCTTGAGGTCCCTGCAGTGTTGAGATGGTCAGGTGACCTTGCTTGCCCGTGTGGGTCACATGACAAGGGGTTTCTCCTGGTGAGGCCCTGACCCAGGGCGGCTTACTTAAGGTGACCAGATTTTAACATTGGTAAAGCAGGACACCATTGACCGGGGGGGGGAGGGGGTTCTTGATGAAAAATTGGGTCTATCTCCCGCCGTTCCCTAGCTTGTCGTGCATTCTTTCCAAAAATCGGGACTTTTTTAAAACGCCGTGGGACGCGGGACAAATTGTTAAAAATCAGGACTGTCCCGCCAAAAGCGGGACATCTGGTCACCTTAGGCTTACTACACCAGAGCTCCTGGGGTGGAACAGAGCTTGTTCACCTCTCCATTCCTAGGCCTGGCTGAATGAATGAATAAATGCGTAAGGGCATGGACGAATGAATAAATGGACTTGCTAATGTCTCTCCTGTCAGACAGGGACCTGCCCTATGACAGGGAATTGTGCCTCCCCCATCAGCCTGGGCTTAGAGCAGGGCTTTGGGTCTGTGGCTCCGCCCTTGTTCTGTGCTAGGCCTGCTACACTCTTGACCTTGAACTTCTGTCCCTACCACACCAACGTGCATGGCCAATGCTGTCCAATAGCCTCCCGGCACATTTCTTTGACTCTGGCAGCTCCTGTTTGTCCGTGACTGTCACCCCCTTCCCTGTGTGACCTGGTTCAGCAAATAGAAACTCAACCATCAGTCCTGGCAACTCGGACTGACAGGGGGAGCTCGTCTCAAGAAACTCAGCTTCAAGAACCTGGTGTTGGTTCACTGGTGTGCTCACTTGTTCATTCAACAAACATGCACTGATGGCGAGTACAGCGCCAGACCTCAGGCTGGGCCCTGGGACTCGGAGGAGCAAGAGCCATGGTCATGGCCCTCAAGATACGGAGCGACGAGAGACGTGACAGAGACAGCTCAGGGGCTGTGGGAGCCCGGAGGAGGGCACTGGGACACCGGGGGGTCCAGGAAAGCTTCCGGAGATGATCCTACTGTTCAGCTGTGGAGGGGACGGTGGGGAGAGGCAGGCAGCGGGAGAGGCCGGACCTACAGGACCCAGGGCCCTGGTGACCTCCTGGTAATGCCACCGCTCTGGGGGGGCGGCCACAGTGCCAGGTGGGGCCAGGCTGGAGGACTGCCTGCTCAGCACTGAGCTACAGAACGCCGCTGTCTCCATGGCGGGCACTGGGCTGTGTTCTCGGCGTTCCCTACCCGCCTCCGGGGAGAAGGCCGGGGCAGCACCCGAGCCGTGACGGCGCGGCCAGCTTCACACGGGAAAATGTACAGCCTCTCACTGTGGACTTGGTGCTGCCCCAGGCCCCAGGGCATGGCTCAGGCCACCCAGACACTGAGCTCCTCCTCGTCCTAGTGTGCAGCTTCCGGCTGTCCCCTGCCTCTGTGACCACCCCATCCTGAGGGCAAGACAGGGTGACTGACACACGGTAAGTGCTCCCAAGTAGCGGCCCCAGCCCCTCCAGTCCTCCTCTCAGCCGTAGACTCACGTGACTCCCCCAACCCAGAGCCCTGCAGAGACACGCCGGGCAGAGCTAGGATGCCCATTTCTCAGATGACGTGACTGAGGCCCGTGAAAGGCTGGGGCATCCCCGGATCTCACAGCAGGCCCAGTCGGCCTGCCCCGCTTGCCTGATAAGGCCAGGACTACTTCAAGCATAAGCTTTAGGCACCTGGCCCTTTTAGGGGAGCCACAATTTGCTCCCTGGCAGCTATGGGGGAAGGGGAACCCTCACCCCTGAGGGCTGACTCCTCTGAATGACATGAGCACAGCCTCCCCCTCATTCTTCACTCAATGCTCCCAATACCCTCCCCCTCTGTCCTTTGACTCCTCCACCCCTTCCCAGCGCCAGGTCCAAGGGCACCAGCCCGTGGGGCTGGTCTTGGTCTCCACCGCAGCTGGTGGGGTTTGGGTGGGACTTCATGGCATGCCAGCCTGTGAGATGGCAGAGACACACGGGCATGGGACTGTGGGAAGGAGACGTCTGGGCAGCAGAGGTCTGGGCTGCTTTGGGAAGTAGTGACATTTTAGGGACCTGAGGTTGCTCTGACTCACTGCGCTTTCGAGGCCTCTGCACGGTAGGGCCCACACAGGGCTGTGGGGTGGCAGTGGGAGGGACCCCGAAAGCGGGTCTCCCGTAGTGGAGTGGTGTGTGAGGACGTCTGATGCCATTGGGCTGTGTCTGTTGCTTTCTGATTATCGAGGTGGGGTCCCCAGGTCCTAAGAAATCTGCTGGGTGGAGGTGGGGGTTCTTGGTAAAACCTCAGGAAGCTACAGCTGCCCTGGGGGTTCGGAGACCCCATTCTCTCCCAGGCTGCCTGTGGGCTCCCACTCTAGAACTTGCTTTCCATCTCAATTAAGAAAATCCCACCTGTCCCATTCCCCACCTCATGCAGACCTAACCCTGCTCCCCGCTGAGAGGTCTGGCCCCGCATCAGACCCGGAGGCTCTGGGGAAAACACATGGGCCTGTCACTTCCTTCAGAAGGGCCCTTGCGGGGGCCGGAGGCTCTCGGGAGGGTTGATCAGCTCAGCTTGGGTGAGACCCCGACTTAATCCCTCCCTCCTGCGTATCACTAAGAAGCCACGCCCAGAGGAGATGAGGGATGGGAGGGGAGAAATGGGGGAGGTGGGGAGAGGATGAGGGTGTTCTGGGAATGGGCTGGGAGCTGTGCAGAGACCCAGTGCTCATCCTGCCAGGCAAAGACCTTCAGGGCCCTGCCACAAAGCCGAGCACGTCACTCAAGAGTTACTGGTGCCCTCAGGACGTCCCAGATGAACTGCGTACAAGTTTCTGTAATCTGACTGCTGCCTGCCTCTCCCAATTCCTCCCACTCCTTCCTACTCTGTACTTCGTGTCCCAGCTACACCAAACACTGTGATTGCTGAAAACATCCTTCATTCACTCAACCAACATTTCGGAGGGCTACCACGTGCCAGGCTGGAGACGGGGGGGCCATGAGCTCTCTGAGGACAGGCTGGAACTGTATTTCACCCATCTTTGCAGCCCTGGTGCCTACACTGTGTCTGCTATGTACCAGGAGCTCAGGAAAACCCCGCTGACCTCATGCATAGTCGCTTAACCAATGCTAACTGAGCACCTAGTATGCGCCCCACACTGAGATGCAGCAGTGAGCTTTAGGCAGTCCGTGCCCTCCTGGAGCGGTCCATCTAGTGAAGGAGGCAGACAATGAACACATGGACCAATAAACAATGTCATTTCTGACACTGGTAAATGCTATGGAGGAGACATAAGGAGGGGATGTGGAGCAGTCAGGCAAGACCTCCCCAAAGAGGTCATATCCATCAAGGCGGAAGAAAACTGGTCCTGAGAAACCTAACAGAGTGCTTTCGGGGCAGAGGAATCAGCAAGTGCCAAGGCCCTGAGGTGGGCAGATGCCCAGCAGGTTTAAGAATCAGCAAGAAGATCAACACTGAGAGTGGAAACCCCTGGGCACTACAAGGCCTCCTGGGGACCTTTGTGAGAGGAACTGGTGCGCCCCCCCCACCCCACCCCCGGGGGCTGTTAACAGATAGCTCTGAATCAGCCCCGAATCAGCCCAAGCCCAGGAAGCTTTTGCTGTAATGGGATTTGTTCAATGGGATTTGCCCTGGGACCTCAAATCAAATCCACATCTGGGGGAGGTGTGAATGGGGGAGGGGTGGCGTCTGCTTCCTCTCTCCCGGAGTCCCTGGAGGTCTATGGATCAAAGGGCCTTTCTTTCATCCAATCCCCAGTCTCTGGGCAAGGCAGCTCCCAAGGCACATGGCACAGGACCCAACCAAAGACAGGAGGGAGCAGTGACGCCTCAAGGAAATAGATTATTGTTACCCCCATTCTGCAGATGGGGACATTGAGGCACAGGGCAGTGACAAGGTGCACCTGAGATCATGCAGCCAGTGAATGGCAGAGCTGGGGTTTGAACCCGGGTCTCCCTGACCTCTAGCTGTGTTCCTTCCACACAGAGGTCCTGGCAATCCCACTGTGCGTGGCCGCTGGGTCCCCAGGGGTCCCTTTGAGCTCACAGAAACAGGAAGCATTTGCCCACAGTTAGGGGCCCAGCCGAGGTCTGGGGCTTGCAAACTTTTGAACTTGAGGAAGTCCTGGTCTGATGCGGTAATCCACCCCCCTCAAGAATGCTAAGGTCGCTCCCTAGTGGGTTTTACTTTTTTTCCCGGTGACCTTGCTTTCACTAATGTATTACTTCTTGGTACGTTACCGTTACTAACTCAAAATCAATACCGACCTCCACATCTGTAAGGCTTTATCTGAAGGCAAATCTGCGGGCTGTCTGTCAGGCTGAGTGACAGCCTTCCCTTTCTCAACACCCCCCCACCCGCCCCGACCCCCGCCCACCCCCAGCCCCTTCCTCTCCCTCTGCTCTAAATCAGTCCCAGCCTCCACCAGACTAAATCAATAAGGGGCAGCCTCAACCCCCTTCCGCCGCTGGGGAGCAGGTTTTGGGGTGGGGGCAGAGGAGGCCCGTGCCAGCCCCCCTTCCACATCCCCTGCTCACAGCCCCTCCCCCGGGCCGGCGCTCCCCTACTTTAAAAGAAGGGGATGGGAAAATGTAATTAATTCCCTCCGTTCCTGAGCTGGCCCGAGGGCCTGGGACCGAGAAGGCTGAGCCAGAAGATCTGCACCCTCTGAGATAACCGAACATGGCTTTGGGAGTGAGGCTGCAATTAGAAGGGGTGATCGCCATCGTTGGGGCTCCCTGGCAGGGTTCGAGAGGGTGGGTGGGGGCCTGGGCAGGATGCAGAGCGAAGAGGGAGGGGCTGGGGCTGAGATGAGGCCGAGGACCCCTGGGAGCAGCAGGCAGGTCGGAAGCCCCACCTCCGTCCGTGGTGCCAGAAGTGACCCCGAGGGCTCCCAGGAGGTTCCAGCAGCCTGGGAACCAGGACGTCTGCGCTAGCGTCCACGCCTGGCCCCTGACTAGCCAGGACCCTGCACAATTTCTGTGACTTTCTGTGCCTCTGTTTTCTCATCCGTATAATGGGGATGATAATAACTGTAGCTACCTATAGGGTCAAGGCAAGGACTAAATGAGCAAATGCACATTAAGACAGTACTTGTGTGGGGAGGGGGGAGTGGGCACCAGATATATCGGGTTGGAGGGGGACCTGATTCTGGGAGCTGGGCACATAATGCGATGCATGCGTGATGTGATGTGGAGTTGTCCATTGGGAAACTGTCTGATTGTTACCAACCAATGTCACCCCATTAAATTTAACAATAAAATATAATAATATTTAAAAAAAAAAAAAAAAGACAGTACTTGGCACATGGGTTTTCTCAGTAAATGCAAGCTCCCCCCTCCCCTTCCTCTCTGCCCCTCCCCCCTCGCCTCTTCCACCTGGATTAGAAGGAGATTTCGAAATTAAAGTAGGGGGCCTGGCCTGAGGGAGACGTGATCTCGCAAGGGTAGACCCAGGGGCCTGCTCCCTGTTTGGCACCGTGGGCCTGGCACACACAGGGTGATTTCAGAACGGAGACTCACTGGTCTCCACACAGGCACCGGGCCTGCGTTCTGAAAAGGGAGCCAGGTGCCTGTCCCTGGGACAAGCCACACCCCCTCCTTGGCCTGAATGTGCTCACTTGTAAGAGGGGTCGCGTCAAGGGACACGGGGCCCGATGGCGAATCCGTGAAGTCTCCAGTTGAGCCCTGGTGAGGCCCAGAACTCACACACCTCCCCCACACCCTTCCCCTCCACAGGGCTGCCTCCACTGCGCCTCCACAGGGACACACACCTGAATCCAGGTGAGACAACGCAGAACACCTCTTGTCTGAATCACCAAATAGCTTTCCATCAGAACCCCAATAAACTGGCACGCAATTCCTTCACACGTGCCCACCTACTTAGCTTCAACCCATCAGTCCATTAACACACCCACGCTTCTGTGTAAACACACCTAAACACACACACGAAACCTGAAGCCACTCTGGAGACTGCCGCATCGTCACAGATGGGGAAACTATGGCCCAGAGGGGTGCAGTGACTTGCACTCAGGGAGACAGTCCCTGCAAACTAATGGCAGTGGGGCCACCACGGAGTTCGCTGCAGCCACCCCTGCCCGAGTCTCGGATCTCCCAGGCTCTGGTCCATTCTCTCATTCATCCTCTTGACTTCCACAAGAGGTGGAGGGGACATGTTTTGGGGGCATCCTGCTCGCACTGTTGGGGAGAAGCCACAGGCAAGGCTTGCTGGGAGTGGAAAGCAGCGTTTGTCTGGACTGAAGGAAATATGTCTCCATGGGCCGAGAACTGTCCCAGGCTGCAGGGCGATCTGGGGCAGCCCCATTGACAACTTGCCCTGGTCCCTAAGGGTTTGGGGCCTACAGTCCACCTCTGTGCCCAGAGGACCCCACGGTGCAGGCTAAGGGCTGAGAAGAGGGGACAGGGCTGCCCCACTGGGGTGTGTCAGCCTAGTCACTGCTTCTGCATCTCAGCTGCCCAGTGGGGTCACCCGGGAAGTCAAACGCTGATGCTCGGACTCCACCCCGCAGAGAGTCTCACTAGCTGGTCTGAGGGTCTGGGCACCAGGACTTTTTGAAGTTCATTCCCCTTCATTCTCATGTGCAGGCAGCCAACTTTGAGAGCCACTGCTCTCAAACCATCACTATTATTGCTACACACTCACAACACGACGGCACACCTCCATCCAGATGGGTGAAGACACACACGCACACACAGGAGATACACAGACACGCGCACTGGAATGCACACAGCATTATACCGACGGGGCGACACACACACACAAAGAATGACACGTGAAAACCGCATCCGCCCACACCGCTAGGCCACCTGCCACCCACACGCTTCACGGAGGCACATGCGGGCAGAGGCACACGCACACCCGTGCGCAGCGTGGCCTCGCAACTCCATGACAGCCAGCTCACGCATGCCAGTGTGTGTGCCTGTCTTCACTCCCTCCAGCCTCCAACGAACACCCACCCAGACACTCATCACGCAAACGCACGCACCCGTCCTGCTCCCTGTCCCCAGCTCCACGCTGGGATTAGTGCAAGCGAGAAATCACCTACCCAGGCAGCCTCCCGCCCCCCCCTGCCCTTCTCGGCTAAGAGGATCTGGGCCCCTTCCCTCTCGCTGCCCCCTGTGGACAGCGGTAATGGGCTTCGGGTGGTGGCTCTGAGCTTCCAAACAAGATTTCCTGCAGGTCTCCCTGTGCCCCCATTTGCCTTCCATCTCTCTGCTTATGGCCCTCACACTCCACCCCTCCTCCACCATCCACATCCCACACAGCAGCCCCCCTCCTACCAGGAGCGCTAGTGCCCAGACCCCTAGCCCAACCTCACCCCCCGCCTGGCTCCTGTTACCCCCTCCTTTGTCACCACCCAGCCTGACCGCTGCCATCTCTTGCACAAGGGTAGCAGCACCTTACAGTTTCCAAAGAATTTCCCGTTAGGCTTCAAAATGACTCTAAGAAGCATTGTTGCCCCCTTTTTTCAGATGAGGAAACTGAGGCTTAGGAGGCTCACCCAGCATTTTCTAGGGGCAGGAACCCTTGGGCCCTGGCTTAGAGTCCAACACTCTTGCCCTGTGGTCTTCACTACTATAGATGGCTGTGGGTGTGCGCACCTGTGGGAGTATCACGTATGAGAAATTAGTGTGTGTGCGCAACATGTGCACGCGAGAGTATCACGTGCATTCTATATGTGAATTCCGCATGTGTTTGTGGGTCTGTGTGTGAGCTCATGTGCATGTGAAAGCACTGTGAATGCATGTGTGTGATTACCATGCGTGAGCAGTGCTTGTGCATGTGTGTGTATGTGAGCATCTCACGTGTGTACGGGCCTGTCGTGTCGGCCCCTCAGAGGGCACTCAGTAAGCACCTGGTCACTGACTGCCATCCTGACCAGGAAGGGACTCCCTCCCCAACTCCAGCAGGTACTCTCTTTCTTTCCACGTGGGAGTTCAACACGCCAGACCCGGAAAGACTCAGGAGACAGGCTCGGTGGGACTGACGAGGAATTTCTGCAGAGAAAGGGTTCAGCCGAGACTTTGCTCAGAACCTCCTGGCATGTGGAGGGAGGGACTCGGAAAGGCTGAGCCGAAGCAGGCTATGAAGTTTTGGGTGTGCACCTCACCCAGAGAAAACTCTCAGCCCTCTTGTGGCCCCACCGTCTGCCCTGGGCATGGACTGACTCTGACCTTGGATTTGGCCAGGAGCTGCTGGGGACAGACTTGGTGCCCTATTCCCAGTGCCTGGCATGCAGTAGGTGACCAACAAACATTTGTTGAGTGAGCAAAGTCCCGAATGAATGAGTATCTATCTGTTTATCCCAGCACAGGGCCTGGCACACCGTTTTGAACAAATAGAATAAATGAAGGGCCTGGTGCCATATTCACATCTGTCCCTCAACACATCGGACTTAGAGCCCCCTCCCCAAGCAGGGGTCCTTGGAGGCTTAGCTAGAGACTGTGTGGAAGGCAGGGGTTGGAAAGAGCGATTTCCCACTGGTCCAGAAGCTAAAGATTCTCTTTGACACACACACATTTCTAGTGTTTGGTCTACAAGACGCCAACTTCCAAATAAGTGGCAAAATCTAGAAGTATCTGAAAACACCGGAGGGGGCAACCCCTTGGGTTGGCCCGAGTCTGAGGGTCTGCTCCAGGCTGGCACGGGCGCTGGTGGGGTGCGGTGGGATTCAGAGACCCTAACTGATGGCGTGATAATGCCGGGCGAGGGATTAGCTTGACGCTGCTCAGAGCGGCAGCGGGGCTGGAGAGGGAAGGGGCCGATCGCCGGGAAAGATATGACTATTTAAAGATAATGATTGCATAAATTTAATTAGCACACTTTCACGCGGCAAATGGCCGTTTTGTAATTAATGTATCTGGCCTTACTAAGCATGAAAGATCCCATCTCCTCCCCCTCCCCTCCTCTGCGGCCCCTAATGAAAGACAGAGAGCAAGTGACAGAAACAGTTTGTCAGCGGCTCCAGGTGTCAGGGGCCTAATTGGCTGAGCTGAGGGGGAAAGGGGGAGGCAGGAGAGCTCAGACAGGGAGGGAGGGGGCCTCCTTGACTGGGACAGGCCCCGGTTGGGAGAGGAGGAGGAGGAGGAGGATGCCTGGGCTCTCTGTCCCCTGGCGTGGGGGGAGGGGCTCTCCCTCGGTAATTGCCGGAGAGGAGGATGCAGATTGGCCGTGGCAGGAAGTGAGCGGTGGCAGGGAGGCCTCGTTAGTACCTGGACAGACAAGCTGGCCCATATCACGATGAGTTAGGGACTCGCAGCCATAGAATCTCAGGCCCTGAAGTGGAATGAATGAATGAGCCTCAGCTTCCTTCTCCATCAAATGGTCCCCAGTTATCAAAAGGCTCAAAAAAAATCATAGCCTTCCATTACGAAGCACCTAGCATGTGTGCCGAGCACCTACTATGTGCAGGCAGCACCGACACTCACTCCTTACCGCAGCTGTCAGAAGGATGCATGTTCTAACCTTTCTGCATGTGACCATCCGAATGCCTTTCTCTGGCTGAGGTGGCAGCCACAAAGCATCAGTGTCCGGTCGCAATGATGACAAAGCTGAGTGCAAAGCTTTTCTTGACACCTTCTGATAAGATCCAGAAAGGGCCAGCATCAGATTGTCTTAGATCCAGTGAAACATGGCTACAGGCAGTTCCGGGTTAGAGATCGGGACACTGAGGCTCTGGGAAGCAAACGCATTTGCCTAAGTCTGTGTCATTAGTAAGTGGTGGGCTGGGATTTGAACTCAGAAGGCGTAACCCCAAAGTCAGTTGTCTTTCTAGCATCTACCTACGGGCCCCTCTGCAGGGCCAGCCCCGCACTGTTCCTTATCCCCTGCGGGCTGGCTAAGATGCTGGACTGGCTCCACAGGAGAGCCTCTTTGGTGGTGGGTACAGCTGTCAATTGCAGCCATGTGCCCCAAAGTTAGAGCTGCCTGATTTTCTTGTGGGGTGACCAGGAAACGGAGTTGAGAGGGTTCCAGCCGCCATGCAGACCCTCGTGCCGTGGCTGCCTTGGGGCTGTGTGCACTCCTACCTCTCTGATAATGCCCTTCCATGGTCTTCAACAGCTGCCCCAACCGGCCCAGCCTCTGCAGTTTTCTTGGGAGGAAGCCGGGGAGGCCTGGAGCCAGCCCAGGCCGGGTGGAGCGCGGCCCAGCCAGCCCTCTCCCGGACCAAATTCAATTTCGAAGCTTAATGAGTTTGCAGAGGAGCCGGTGAGCTCGCGGACGCCACTCCTTGCCGGCTGGGTGCTTTCCCGGGCCGGCCCCGAAGCTCGGAGCAGCCAGAGCAAGGAGAGCCCTGGGCTCCATCAAGAGCGGCGGGGGCCCTGAGCGAGTGAAAAATGTCAGAGCAAATTGCTCTTGACAGCGCTAATATCTGCACCTCATAGCAGTAATTACATGTAAATAAATAGCAAAATCACACTCAGCTGGAGGCAGCTTGGGGAGGAGAGACGCTGCTAAGGACCAGCTGGGGACCCGAAGGCTCCGCTCCAGCCTTTTCTTTCCCTCTTAGAGCCGCCACTTCTTCTCTCACCCTCAACCACATTCTTGCTGCACAGAGCGGGGACCTCAGGGTCCTGGCCACTCAGTTAAAATGGAAGGAAAAAAGAAAACGGAAAACATTTGGGTCCCCATGTGGGGCCCAGCCGGACCAAGCATGCTCCCAGACTCTTTCGCTCCCCTCTCCCTGAGCATCTCACGCCATCTCTGCAGAGACGCAGCTGAAATCCTCCCCCGAGCCCTAACCTCTAGCCCGGGCACCCACCTGGTGGCCTGCTGGCCTTGACCTCCCCACATCCACCCCTGACCCAAGTCCTCCTCCTGCACTCCCGGCTTCTGTCTACGCTCTCATCAATCTCCCTCTTGGTCACCCAGACTCCAGACCCCCAGTCATCTTCACCTCCTCCCTCAGTCCCCACGTCCATGATGTGGCAACGTCACGAGCCATGCAAATCATAAGCTGAACAGGGCGCCACTTCCTGTCGCGTCACCTCGACCCGATACTAATTAATTTTATGACGACAACCAACAAATAGGGCTCCATGGTGGCAAAGCAGACAAAAGGAGCAGGCATTTTAAAGATACTATATGAAGGTCTGTGTTACGCCCCCCCCCAGGGCCTCGGGGGCATACACTCAACTATTGTCAGCCCAGAGTGCAACCAGCATTGCCTCCCGCGCCATGTTTGGGGGCCTATGATCCGTTGGTTTGGTTTTGTGCTCTAGTTTGCAAAAGCAAGGACCATGTCTTACTCACGTGCAGAGTCACAGGACGTAGCAAAAGGCCTTCGGGGTGCTTAAGGGAGGAAGGAGTCAAAAAGGAAGTAAAAGGCTAGAAGGAAAGGAAAGAGGGGAAAGGCCTGCTGCCCAGGGAGGAGACACTTTTCAAAAGGCGCCAGGTAGAGCAGATAGCTGGATTTAATGAGCTTCTCTCTCCCCTCCGCACAGGGACCCGGGCTCCCCTCCACCTTTTGCCAGCGTGGGAGAGAGTTCCCGGAGTCAGGGCTCCCCGCCAGGCAGGAGCACACAGGCCCCGCAGCTACTCCGCAGCCCTGCCTGCCTCACCGCCCCGCACAGAACGCAACTCTCATTCTTTTCGAAACAAACATCTCCGGAGCAGCCCCTGCGCCTCGTCCCGCCTCGTGTAGCTCACCGACTAATCCACTTACGGAGGATAAAGCGCCCGTGAAGCCCTATTTGATAAAGGCAGCCACAAAATTAGCGAAAACGTGCCCACGGCTCCCACGTACCCAGCAAACAAGAGGCTGGGGACTGCGCGGAGAGAGGGAGTCTCTTTTCCTTCCCGGGGCAGGGGAGATGCGGGAGATAGGAAGGCGCTTTCTTACTGCCCTGGGCACACAGGCTGGGAAGGTGCTGTCACCGGGTTGGGCCAGGTGGGGAACGAAACTGGAATGGAGTCCCCTCTCCAGCCTATACTACACGTGTCCCCACACCAGCCGGGGTCCCCAGCTCCCATTACAACCCAACACCAGGACCCCAGTGCTGACCACACTTCCAAAAGCACCCGTTTGTAATCGTAGCTCGGACCTCTTCAGGGCTTCCTCCGTGCCACACAGTGCTCCAAGCATTTCATGTGTTAACCCACTTACTTCTCCCGACAACGCTCTGAAGTCGGCATCCCTGTCATCGCGTATTATAGAGGACAACACTGAGGCACAGAGAGACCAAGTCACTTGCTCAAGACCACACAGCTGATAAGCGCAGTCCCCAGCTAGAGAGTTATTACCTAACTGTCATAATCAGGAACTCTCCAATTCAATTGTAACCAATTCAGAACTCAGCCCACGTCTCCAACCATGGTCCCTAACTCTGACAGTGGTCCCCCAAGCCACCCGGCTCTACCCCCAGCTATCCACGGTCCCCACGCCCGCTGCTCTGAACAAGACCTTCACGCTGCTGAAGCTATGTGCCCCAGGGACGATCTGACAACTGTCAAGTTCACCAACCTGTGTCACTGACAGAGCGGAAGTTATCCCCCTCCCCCTTAGTTCCTCTGTTGCCAGGGCTGCAGGGGCCTCCCTGCAGACCCCCCGAGGCCTCTTAGCTTTGCCCCAAGGGGCTCTGGTTGCTGGCACAACTTCCTGGCCATGGTAGCAACATGATTCATTAACAGCATCACACAGATGGAGACTTAGGACACAGACCTGAATGAAAACTCAGCCACGGATAACGGCCGTCTGAGGTCGGCTTTGAGGGGTTTCTTCTTTGCTCCCTGTGGCTGGGGAAGGTCCAGGCCAAGGGAGGGACCCGGAGGCGGTCCTGAGAGGCTCAGTCCCTGTGCAAGCTGTGCATGCTGCCCACGCGCCCACCGACTGTTTTGGGGAGGAGGGGCTGGTCCCAGGCCTAGGGGGTGGGGACATTAATCACAGAGGAGCACCTGTCAGGGTGGCATCTGGAACTAAAGAAAAACACTTGGCAAAAGGGCAAGACTTCTCGCCCCGGGCTCCTAGGGCTCTGGGACCAACTGCTGCCACACCAGGAGGCCAGGGCTAGGAGCAGGGCCCCTGGGGCTCGGGCCCAGGCCGCCCCTTTCTTTGTGTGGGAAAAGGTCCCAGCCACAGACCCCTGGACTGTGGGTGGGACGAAGAAGCAGGGTGAGAAGCTGGGCTCGAGAGGGTGACCATGGCGTATGGTCAAGAAACCTGCTGCTGCTGAGAGAGGAACCCAAGGCCCAGTTCCTTCCCCGCCCCCCGCCCCCAAGGCACCCAGCCAGGAGGTGGTGGGGCTGGATTCCCATTCGGGTCTGACTGCAGACTCATGTCTGCGTCTCCCTCAAGCTTCCCCTCTGCACGTGCTGTCCCTCAGCGTTGGGGTCCCTGCTCCTATCTCGGCTCCCCGTCCCCATCCCATTTCTGTAAGTTCATCTCCCTCCAACTGTGTTTGTGACTCTCCACCACTTCTCAGTTCTTGTATCTATGGCCTCTCCCTGCTCCTCCAGGGGCCAAAGCAGGGTGGGACCCCCCGTTGGGACAGCTGCTTCTCCCCAGAGACTTACAGATCAGAATGGGCTGGGGTTGGAGTCAGCACCTTGGAGAGTTCACGGTTGAAAGTTGGGGAGGACATTAACTGTGGTGGCTGCCCCTGGGTGTGTGTGCGCGCGCGTGTGTGTGTGTGTGCGTAGGAGGGCTCAGAAACTTCTGCCTGGGTGTGTACCCTTTGAGTAAGACACTTGCCAGGGCCCTCCCAGGACCTTAATCCTCCAATACACTCTGCTGGTCCCCAACAGACTAGCAGGATGGAAGGACAGGAGCCGAGCAAGGTGGGTCTCCCTCACACACCTCACCAGGCCTCCTCACCCCTCCTCTGCTTGAGAGATTTCCTGGGGCTTTGTGTCAAAGCAAGGATTCTCCGTGCCACTCGGAGCAGAAGCAGAGGTGACTATAAAAGCCACCCACCGACCTTCTGAAATGACCCGGCCGTTGCCACAGCCACTGTGCCCTCAGAAAAGCCCTGCCAACCCCCGAGTCTTTCTAGGCAGCGGAAAGCCCGTGGGCTATTGCAGCGACTTATTTTGTAAATGGAGGCTGAGGGTGAACTACCTCTAGACTGCCTTCTAGCTTGGAGGTGGCTGGAGAGGGGATCTCAGTTCAATTCAAGCAGACCCTCCCCTGCATTACTGGGGGGGTCAAGGTGTTCACGGGACGCTGGCACGCTGCAGGATCCCTAACCCAGTGCCCCGGATGGACGTGCCAGGATCAGGGCCTCAGGCTTTGGGTGCAGCCTGGAAATTTAGATTTTTCCAGCCTAGTTCCCCAGCTTCCATCCCACCCCGCTCCCATATGGCTCCTGGCTTGCTCTCTTGTCTCTAGTAGAACAAACTGGAAGGTCTCTGAAGGCAGGGCCCACAGGCCGGGCATAGAATGGATGCTCAGTGTCCAATGGGTCCGTACAGCTGCTCATTGCCTCCTGCTACGCACCTGGCTTTGTGTTGGAAACACAGGCCACCAGGACAGCGTGGTCTTTGCTCTTAGGGGGAAGAGAGCAGTCGCTACAAACTTAGAATGCAGAGGCAAGACCGCTACCCTGGGAGGGAATATGGTCACTCGGACTGCAGTCAGGGAGGGCTTCTGGGAGGAAGTGGAATAGGGTGTGTCGGGTGCTGAGAGCCTTGCTGAAGGGAACCCCATGAAACAATGGGGGCGAGAGGCCTGGCGGGGGATGCGACCCAGAAGTTCGCTGCCAGCCAGCATCGCGGCCTGTCACTCGGCCACCACGCGCCCAGGCGGAGGCAGGACCGGGACAGCACTGGGCCCGGCCCGGGAGGGCGGCTCTGCGTCCCGGGGGCGCCCGGCTCGCTGGGCTCCCCATCCCGGCCCGGGCCGCGGGAATTAAGCAGGCCGCCGAGCCGAGCGCGTCCTTATCTCGGGGAGACAGTTGTTGGGAATCACTTTGACTGAGTGGTTTTGTCTCCCCCGCATTTTCCACTGTCAGGCGGCCTCGGGCCATGGATCAAAGGCGCGGCGGCGGCGCTGCGCAGGGAGGGGCGGCTGCGATCCGGCCAGATCCCCGCCCCCTTCCACCGCTCCACACACGCCTCCCCGCCCCCGCCCAGGCCCCCAGAACTGCCCCCGCCCAGGC
>PVKE010005592.1:0-58278 GCA_004027555.1 Craseonycteris thonglongyai
GTTCTGTGCAGGATGTTGATGAGAAGATAAAACCAACCACCACAAATGTTGCTAATTGCCACAATTAGCACAAATCCCAACAGTGGTCTGTGTGTAGATAAAGAATCTTATCCCTGAGGGTAAGACACTTCAAAAGGTCCCTCACAATAGGTCAGCCCCTCCTGACACCCAAAACTTTCCCTTATAAAATGTACACAGGAAATAACAGTCATCCCTTTCTAAATGTTTTAAATATATTTTTATTTATTTTATTTTTTTATTTTTGACAGAGAGAGAGAGAGAGATACAGAGACAGAGACAGAGAGAGAACTGAACTGGGGGAGCTCCCAGTTCAGCATATGATTCTGCACGGGCCGGGGCCGGGATTCGATCCTCGGTCCCTGGCGCTGCAAAGTGAGCGCCTAACCCACTGAGCCATCCCGGCTTCCCTCATCCCTTTCTAAAAGGAATAATAAATATGTACAGTTAAAATTTCATTCTTCAGAGGTGTGATCTTTAGATTACACAGGACAGTTATGGCTCAAGTCTGGAAAGGTCAGGACTGTCACCACTCTTCGTAGACCTTGGGAGAGCTAAATTCCTATCCCTCATGCTCCGGCCTTTTTGGCTTATAAAAGCATTGTGATCCTCCTGTAGGTTTCTGCCACCTAATTGCAGTTTCACTACAGGCCAGGTGGAGGGCGTATTTACATTCATTATCCCATTCAGTGTCAGTGGCCTAGTGAGGTGGAGATGCTATTCTCATTGTCCAGGAAAGGAACTCACATAGTCTGTCCCAGCCCTGGCTATTGGCTTCACTCTTAGGGACCTTTTTGAACAGTTTACCTTTGCTTCTTAGTAATTAACTAGCTAAGTACTTTAGTGTGCTTAGTTGCTAGTTCCTTTTAAGTATTTTTATTTGTTTTGTCCTGGGATTGACCCCCTGCTCCTTTCTGTAGTTTGGATGATTGAGCTGATACATTTTGTGTTTCTGAAAAACTAGAAAACTCAAGAACCAAAAGGACAACGCTGTTGTTGGCTGTAATACTAAACAGTGACTGCAAGTGAGATGCTGGTTGAAATTTTGATCATTTATGGAAAATAACTTTTTAACATCTGGCCACTGGAAAGATAATATAAATAATTTTGGGTCAGCTCTCATGAGAAGATTTAACAACTCTGCTATCTTAGGATCCCCATATCTGTAATTGCAGACTGGCGTCCCTCAGGTACTTGGCCTAAAGATATTTGGGGAGGGGGGTCGGGTGTGCACTTTGCTTTTTAAATATTGAATTGGAATACCTTTTACCTGGATGGTTGCTTTCCTCTCCTCACAGCTTCCCATGTTACTGTCTGTTACCTATTGTGTTCTGTCCTGCCTGCTTTAGCCATTTATTTTATTGGTTTTTCCCTGGAGTCATTGTTTGCTACCTCTGCTGAGTGCCTTTGAGGACAACACCCTTGGGTGTTAGAATAAAAAGCAGGGGAAGCCGGGATGGCTCAGTGGGTTAAGCGCTCACTTTGCAGCGCCAGGGACCAGGGATCGAATCCCGGCCCCGGCCCGCGCGGAACCATATGCTGAACTGGGAGCTCCCCCAGTTCAGTTCTCTCTCTGTCTCTGTATCTCTCTCTCTGTCAAAAATAAAAATAAATAAATAAAAATATTAAAAAAAAAAAAGTTACTTATAAAAAAAAAAAAGAATAAAAAGCAGTGGTGGGAGGAGGTGTAGTGACTTTGTTCCATCCCCCAAAGTCTGCATGCCTAATAGGATAAGTCACCTCTGCCAGTCAATGACCCACTTTTTCATCTGTGGCAATAGAAATCAGAACCCTAGGCTCAGGGTTTAAGTGCCAGGTCTGTATTTTTGGACAGATCACTGCCTACCTTTCTCTCAACTTCATTGTCCTCATTTATAAAATTGGATTAATCTTCCTTGCTTAGTGGTGAAAGTTAAAGCGTTGTTCAAAGGTGGATCTTGAGCAGAGTGTTGTTGCTCTGAGTGTAAGGCAGGGCTCCCCAACCCCCAGGCCATGGACCAGTAGCAATCTGTGGCCTATTAGGAACTGGGCCGCACAGCAGGAGGTGAATGGCTGCTGAACAAGTGGAGCTTCATGTGTATTTACAGCTGCTCCCCATCACTCGCACTATTGAGCTCCACCTCCTATCAGATCAGTGGCAGCGTTAGATTCTCATAGGAGCACAAACCCTATTGTGAACTGTGCATGGTAAGGATCTAGGTTGTGTGCTCCTTATGAGAATGTAATGCCTGATGATCTGGGGAGTGGCTGCTAATACAGATGGACATTAGCAAAGACATTTGACTGCACAGAAACCATAATACATCAATTGCTTGTCGACTCATCAAAACCCTATTCGTGAGTGACAAGCTGCATCTGGTGGCAGGCTTTATAGTGGCAAGTGAGTTGATGTACCTCAGTTATACAGCTGCATCTGGTGGCGGGCTTTAAGTCAAGATTTGATGCTTACTTTAGTCTGCACATGGCCCACCCATTGTTTTATTTACCACTCCTATCCTCACCTCATTTCTGCTCACTGCGCACTTGTCTCAGCATGGTTTTGATAAGCTCACAAGCTACCCTAGCCAAAGTGAGTAAAAAAACAAATGTTACTGGAGAGCTTCTTTGAAAGGGGGGAAAGACCCAGTGATGAGACAGCAGAAGATTCTAAATAAGAGTGCCAACGAAAAGAAAGCTGCCTTTAAAAGAAAATACCAAGAGCTCTACGTGAATTACAAGTTCATTGTAACAGGTAATTCACATTTTCCAGGCCCACTTTGTATAATATGTGTTGACCAGCTATCCAACAAAGCCATGAAACCTTCAAAACAGTGTGGCCTCTGTCCAGTTAGGGTGCAAAGTTCCTAAGACTGGCTAAGGGGTCTTTCTTGTTCCCTGGAGGGCCAATATACTGTTTCCTCTGAGAGTTGTATTACTTAATGTTGTATGAAAACCAAAAGGGAAAAGCAACAAAAACATGAAGGAAGGAGAGCCTCATTAGACTCTACTGCCTCTTTTATTCCAAGAGCAGGTTTTAATACCATTACTCTCACCCCTGCCTGTTCTGCTCCTTTAAGGTTAAGGGCTGTATGGACTCCTTCCCCCAATGGATTCCCCCAATGGAGTCCCTTTGAAGAAGCACTCAAAGCAAGACAAGTACATTGTCTCAAATGGCAATTACAGAGGTTCTGAGGCAATTGCTAGGCCTGTTCTCTGCTGAAGAATTATTTCTCTGTGGGCACTTCTTCATAGATTTAAGATCTGGCCTTCAGAATTCAGGTCCGTTGTGGTATGGTACTGCTGTAGTCTTTGCTTAGTATCCCTAGTCTGGGGTGCGGGCAGGTTGATACTGATACTACCTGTCAGCCTTTATCCTACCTTATTAGTTCCTGTGGCCACCCACCAACCACTTTCCTGAATCCTTGCTTTCTCCTTTTTTTTTTTTTTTTGGATTTATTTTTATTGTTTTTGACAGAAAGAGAGATACAGAGACAGAGAGAAGGGGGAGGGCCCAGAACAGTCTCCATAGTTGTACATTGGTTTTTCCACATAGTTTCATTCCACAGGTGGGCATGGGGCTGCACAGGGCAGGAACTGGGCCAGGGTCTCACCCCGGTGAGAACCGAACTGTGGACACTCCCCAGTTCAGCATATGGGTCCACACAGGCCGGGGCCGGGATTCGATCCTCGGTCCCCAGGGCTGCAAAGTGAGTGCTTAACCCACTGAGCCGTCCCAGCTTCCCCTGCTTTCTCCTTTTGAGGTCAGGGTTCAGTTCTGTCACTAAACAAGTGGCTTTAGGCAAGTCACTTAACCTCTGAGCATGCAGCAGGCTTCTGTACATTCCATGGGTGGTGGTGAGGATGAGAAGTGGTAAAGGGAGAACACTCTGCCTTCCTTACACATTCCTGTGGCAAGTGGTTGCAGAATGCTGCTGCCACCACTACTGAGAAATGCCTACGGCAGCCTTAGCTCTTATTTTAAATATAGGTGGTGTCACCTTGAAATAGGAAGCCATGCAAGTGTGTTGAGCAGAGGCTAACTTGGTTTTTAAAAGGATCATTCTGGCTGCTGATAAACTGTAGGAACAAGAGTGGAAGCACAGAGGCTGATTAGGATGCCATTGTAGCTGTCCATTCAAAGGCTTTTGTTTATTTGGACCAGGGTGGTCACGGCAGCAGAAGTGTTGAGAAAATTCAGGATCTGTTTTGAAAGCAGAACCAACAAGATCTGATGTGGGGGATGAAAGAGGCATCAGAGGTGGACAGGTTTTGGCCTGGGCTGCTAGAAGATTGGAATCACTGAGATCGGGTGGATATAGGGAATACAAGAGAAGCAGGCTTGGGTGAGCAGGTGAAATCAAGAATTTGGTTTTAGATATGATAAATTGAGGTACCTTTTGAAATCCAGTAGGGAATGTCGAGTTGGCAGTTGTATATCAATGTTTATAAAGCTGTGAAACTAGATGAGATCACTTAATAAGCCTGCATATCTACAGACAAGGAAAGGTACAAACTCTCCAACCGCAGGAATCAGGAGAGGAAGAGAGGACCCTGTTCGGTTATAGGAGAAATCCAATACGGAGTCTGAGAAGGAGCTGCCAGGGAGGTGGAAGGAGACCAGGAAAGTGGTGTCTGGAAGGCCAAGTAAAGAAAATGCTTTAAGGAAGGAACATTGAGCAATGTCCAATGCTGCTGAGAGATTGAGAGAAATGAACATTTGGAATTTACCATTGGTAGCAGTGGGGTCCTTGGTAACTTTTGACAAGAATAGTTTCAGTGGGATGGTGAGGCTCTCTTGGATTGAAATGAGGTGGTGAATATTACTCAGAGCAGGACCTGAGTCAAACATTGGGCCCTGGGCTGTTGCTCTTGTTGGCTGGCTAGTTGCTATTGTGCCAACATGACAAACAGGACTCATCGTTTAGGTTTTGTATATCAATAAACAACATGCCCCTTGGGCGCCTAACGTACTCAGTTGCTAGTTGCAGAAAGATTCAATGTACAGCAGATGTATCTCTATACATTTTATTCTAATGTTAGATCTAAAGCAGTGTTGTGCAGTGGAAGTATTATGTGAGCCATGTGTCTTAAGTTTTCTAGAAGCTACATTTGAAAAGTATTAAAAAAAAACAGGTGAAATTAATTTTACTATTTTTAATTTAACCCATATACCCAAAATAATATTGTGTCAACATGTAATCAATATTGAAAATATGTTAATGAACTATTTTGCACTCTTTTTGTACTAAGTCTGGGAAATCTGTGCATTTGGCGCTTTCAGCACACCTCAGTTTGGACTGGCCACGTGTCAAGTGCTCACCAGCCACATATGGCGGTCGCCACTGTACTGGGTGGCATAGCTGGAGAGTGTGCCCAAAGGATTTCCTCTTCCCTGGCAGGCGCAGAGAGATCCTGAAAGCTGTAGTGAACTTGGGAAAGAAAGCAGGAAGTGGTTTTCCCTTACAAACAAGTAAGAATTGTTTTGTTTTTACAGCATTACCACCCCAAAGCCCTTCATGGTTTTCTGGTGCCCCTGATTTCTTGAAATTCATCTTACTGACCATAGGAATTACAACTAATTTTCTGTAGTGGCATTTTGAGCAGTTTTTTGTTTGGTTTGGTTTTTCTAATTACCGTACATGTCCTTTTATTTTGTGACATGATGGTGATGGTGCCAGTAGATGATAACTTTCCCCCTAATATCTTTACTTAACAAAATAAAGTGATTACTCTGTGTCTTTTACTCATAGTTTTTGTGGAATCTCAATGTCTGGAAAGTGAAGAGAATCATTTATTTTCCTGTGTTCTATTTGCTTACCCCTTGAGTAGTATCAGTGCTAGCCAATAAAGGCCATCGCTGACAGCAGCTGCAGTAATCTAAAGATACCTTTCTAGACTGGAATCTCTTAGTTTTAGGAAGTATCTTATTTTGAGTTCTTTTTCCTTTCCTGCTCCAAATTTTTTGTACCCCTTCTCTTCTCCTTGAAACTTTTGTCCTTCAAGTTCCTGCAGCTTTCCCTGACTTGTCATAGCAGGATTGCTTCCATTTCTCTTCCCAAAACACAATTCATACAACTAACATAGCAGTGGTGATTGGTTTATCTGTCTTCTCCTACCTGGCTGGATTCTTATCATCATCATGGATTTCCCTACTCACCTCTGGGTATCCAGCATCTAGCAATTGTCCTACTTTATATACTTGTATAGTAGTTTTTCCATAAATGCTTGTTTCCAACTTTTTTTGTCACAGTGAAGCAGGACAATGGCCTTTGAGATACATTAACAAAGCATAGACTTCCTTAGGGGGAATTTTAGAACTATATCCTGTGCCCTGTAGTGACCCACTTAAAATGGAATGTTTTTCCACACTATTGGAGTAACAGAGGAAGGAAGAATGTTTGGGGGAAGTGGAACCTTCAGACTAACTTGAATCAATATTCAAAAGGCAACTGATGAATTCATGGCCTAGATGTGCCCTTCTGTATCCTGTTCTCAGCTTCTGAATTCTGCTTCTTTTGACTTACCCAGATATGTTTGCTCAAGAGCTAATTTTTTGAACCTGACTGTGATCTTGAAGCCTCACTGTAGAATCAAAGCTGGGGTGATATGACTTTGGGTGCTTCTCTCTCTGGAGTTAGCCAGGGGAGTTATAATAATCAGGAGCACTGGAGGTGGCCAGCCCTGCTTCACTGATAGTCTGTTTGGTGAACATTCTGCTCTAGACAGTACAGTTGGTGATGGTGCTGTGCTTTCTGTACTTTGCACAAAGCCCTAGTTTTTTTCTCTCCTTTGCCCTTCTTTCTCTCCTGTCCCTTTCTCACCTTTTTCCTTCCTCATTCATCTTAATGTTATAGGAATGACCCTTTTTTGTAATCTGCTTCCTTGCAGATACATCCCTATCCTGTTGTCTCTTTTGTTCCATTTGAAGATTGTGGCTATGTTACAAATTAGGCTTTTTGATGTGTGCCCTTCCCTGCTCTTCCCCTCATATGCTTCCATCCCCAACTTTCTGCCCGAGTCTCTCACAAGCATCAAAATTGCAAGGTTAAGGGCATCAGCAGCCCATGAAGCTGTGTGTCTTCCTCAGCTGAGTTGAATTTGCAGATGTTGACATTTGATTTTATTCACCTTGTGGCTGTGGCCTCTCCTTTACCTCCCATGAGGGACCATTTCTGTCCAGAACCACTTTGCTCCCCACTGTGGTTCCTCATGATGTGCTGCCTTCACTCTTCGCTTCTAGTTTCACTTGTTCTTTCAGACCAAGAAGCATGAGCCTCATTTTTTGTTAGAGGTGTGGCCCCACGGTGCAAGTGATACCTTTGTTTGATAACAATAGAACTTTTGTTTAGGTTTTTGACCCAAAGAGAGGAAACCACCCCACTGATCAGAGCACAGAGTGTCATCTTCTGGAATCTGCTCAGTGCTACTCGGCAAAAAATTAAGAGCCTTTCCAGGAGAAGCCATAGGAGATCAAATTTCCTTAGCATCTCGCCTCTGATGTGCTTATGCCTAGCACTTACTTCATGCCCTGTGATCCTTCCTTACTCAGAGTGGTCAAAGAGTGACGGGCTTGTGGGTTTGTTTCACTGTTCATGGAGGTTGGGCTTCTAACACAGGAGCCTTGACATTGGGCCAGGGCTCTCTGCATCCTTGTAAAAAGAGAAGGTGCCCTTAGGTGATAAGATTCTTTGTTGGGGCCCACATCTAGATGCTTCTTCCCACAACATTCTGAGGCCTGTGTAATTCCATTGTGCTGTTGCATCGCTAGAGGAGATGAATATTCTTTTAGTGCGCCCTGTGGAACAGTTTCAACTTGGTTCAGCTCTTTAGAGCACGAGTCTGAGATCAGATTGATTGCAAGGCCTTGTCCAAGGAGAGAATGAACTGACTCATGATACCTGAACAGAATCCAGGGGCCATCTGCAGGTGGCCGGATCAGCTTTCCACTGAAGCTGTAGGGTTTATATCCCATTCTCGAATCTGATGGGAGAATTTCTTCTCAGCTCTGATAAGGTGTCCTACCTATTGGTAGTGTTATTGAAGTGCCAGGAAGCAGTGTGGAATTCAGGGAAGATGAGGGAGAGAGAGGAGGACTTACCAGCATTTCCAGGGGGTTGAGCAGTTGGATGTGGCAGCATGGGTAGGGCCTCCAAAGGCTTTAGTTCTAAGGCTGCCCCTATGATGCACTAATTTGTGACCTTGGGTAAGTTTCTTAACCTACCTGAGCCACATTACCCTAACAGATGGCTAAATGCTACTTTGTCTATCAGACTGGGTTGTTGTGAGTAGAAAATAAGTGTTTGAGAAAGTGTATTGATAGCCATAAAGTGTCATATTGACATAAGGCATTATTTTTAACACCAGTAGTTTTATATGATATATCGTGTGTGCTGGTGATGTTCTGGAGACAGAGGTACATTTATTCAGATACAGTCCATTCACCCTCTTGAAGGGCTTTTCTTCACCCAAGCTCCATTGGCTGGGCCTGGGCAGATCCTCTGTCTTCCTTGTGGCCCTAAAGAAAGAAGGAAGCAGTTCTCTCTCCTGAGAGGAAACTTGGATGAGACCCTTCAGATTCAGCTAATGTGATATATATTTTACCACAACTAAAAAAAGAAACACACAGCTAATCTATTGGGCCCATTTACCTATATATCTTATTTGTCCCTCACAGTGAAATGAAAGCAAGAGTTCATATAAGAAAGTTTAAAAATTTAGAGCTTTCCCATAAAAATCTTGAATATAGGGTATCTCCTAAAATAATAGGGTGAGTGCTCTTTGGTGCCTTGTAGCCCCTTCACTTCCTCACTGCTCCCCACCTGTGTGCAGTTTGGTCACTTGCCTGGACTGTGGTGGCATTGGATTTTGGCTCTTTGAAGGTATCTTAGTCCCTCAGATGGCAAACTTTGCATATATGATGAAGGAATTTGAAGAAGCAGTCTCATTTTCAGATTGGAGCAAAATGACAGTGTAGAACTTTGAAAGGAAAGCCTTGAAAAGCCCTTAAAAGGTAATGATCATTAGGCTAACCTGAGACCTAATATTTACTCATTAGGGGGGAAAGGGGGGCTTAGAAGAGTTACAGTTCTGACACAGACTATGCAATGGGCATAGATTTTCTTTGAGTGTCTGTCTCGTCAGTTCACAGAAAACATCTAGGTCATTCCCTTACTCTTGGTGTCCCTTTTCCATTTTGTCATTAAACAGTTATTGGGGCAACTTGTGTTCCAGGCTTGAGTGAGAGGTTTTCATTCTAGAGGTTTCCTAGCCAGAGAGTTCATGGTGCCCTCAGAATAGTTTGTTGTGCTTGCCTAAAAATACTTTGGCTCTTTCATAAAAACAAAAAATTTTAAACACCCCTCAGCACCAATCAGAATGAATGTCAGTGTCAGACAGGATTTAAGTCTAGCTTCAGATTGTTTATAGGAGACAGAAATAAGGACATTGGAAAAATGAAAAGTGAAAGAGCGAGAAGCACATGTTCCAGGGAATATGAACCAAAAGAAGATTGGCATAGCTTTATTAATATTAAACAATAGATTTTAAGGCAAAGAAGGTCACTTCATAATGATAAACTGTTTAATTTACTATAAAGAATAATTCTTGATTCTTTCCATAGTCAATAAACAAATCAGTAAGAATGTAGAAGATTTGAACAGTATAGTTAACCAGCTTGAACTATACCCTTCACTGTAGAATACAGTCCATTTTCAAGATATATAGCACATTTTGAAAAATGGGTACTCACGGGGCCCTGAGGTGGATCTCAGCAAATTTCAAAGACTGTACTAAGGTAGTGATGCTTAGCATTTTGCAAGTACTGTTACTTATAGACTCTTTGAAAATCCTGTGTATCTTATAAGTCAGAGTTTCTCAACCTCAACACTACTCACATTTGGGGCCAGATAATTCTTTGCTATGGGGGCTGTTTTGTGCACTGTAAGATTTTAGCAACATCACTGACCTTTACTCACTAGGTGCCAGTAGCACCTCCCCTCTAATAGTAACAACCAAAAATGTCTCCAGACATTGCCAAATGTCCCTTGGTGGGCAAAATCACCCGTTTTGAGAACCACTGTTACAGATCTTCTCTCCAGAGACAGATATAACTTTGCATATAATTTCTTCCCTCTCCAGTAGCTAGCTAGGTGGTCTTGCCCTCACTGAGGATGGTTGAGTGGGATGTTTTATAAGAAAAAAACAGTGGGACAGCCAAGGAGTCTGGACATGTGGTCTGTGCTCTGTACACAGCTCCCCGCATCCAGTGTGCAGACCCTTGTGCATGAGCGTGTGAAGGTTTAATGGAATTCCTGGTGCTGAGGGCCTGAGGGCTCAGACTGCCATCCAGTTTCACAGACTTCAGGCTTCTGCTTTGGTCTAGGCCTTTTGCTTGATGCTAACACAGAAAGTTAAAATCCATGATTGTAAAAATAAATAGATTATAAAATACGTGATACATGTGCTCAGGAAGGGATGTAAAAGGGAGAGCTTATCTGAGACACAGGTGGTTAACTATATGGGGTCAGAGAAGATTTCACAAAGCAGAGGTGGACAGCCAAGCTGAGTTCTGTAGGATAAATGAGAGTTCGCATAGGGAAGGACATTGCAGACAGATGGACCAGCACCCTGAGTTCTGGGGGTTAGTTAGTAAGAGTTCAGGTTCTCTGTGGTATAAAACAGGAACAGCACATAGAGGAAGGAAGGTATGGGTGAGGCGTGCTTAGGAGCTTGGACTTAGGCAGGTTTGTAGCATTTTAAGTGGGGAAGTGATACATTCAGATTTGTGTTTAGGAAGTTGGTTTGAATGGCTCTGTGGAGGATAGATTGGAGGTCAGTAGACTAATGGAGGCTCTGCAGAGAACCCAGCTGAACAATGAGGTCTAGAACTGTCGCCATGGCCATGGGGATGGAGGGAGATGCATCCTCAGGGAGTCAGGCCCCGAAACCCCAGAGTCTAGGAAAGAGAGGTTCATCCACATCCATAACCTTGAGGGACACAGTCATGTCACTGGCCAGAGAAGACACTGCCCTTAGCTCTGAAAATAAAGATGTTAAGTTCTTATTTGAGAGAGATTTTTTCCATTTTTTATATACATTTTTTTCCTCTAGGAAATAGACAGACGGTTGGAAAAAAAACTGAAGATCACACAAAAGGAGAGGTAAGGCTGATGTCTGGTCTGAGAGCTCATGCTCTGCCGTTTGAGAGCTGGGCAGTCAGTGGAATCCACCAGCTGGCCGTTAGGATTAGAGGGTCAGGCTCCTGGGCAGTGAACCCTTCCCTCCAGGACACGGTAGCTTGAGGTTTGGGGAGTGAGGCTGGAGTGTTGCCCCTGCCTTTACCTCAGTGGGCACCGTGTGAGGTGGTGTGATGGAAAGTGGGAGGTGACAAATCAGAAGATTTGGGTTTTAGGCCTGGCTCTGCTCCCAGTTGCTCTGAGGTTTGGGGCAAGTTGTTTTCCCCTCTGGACATAAGTTTCTTTCCTCGTGACATAGGCGGTTGGACAGATGGTTTCTCTGGGCCCTCTGTGATTTGGTGGCTTAGGGAATTATAGGAGTATCTGGAAGAAAAGATTCTCAGAAGTTCTTAGACCTGTAAAGATGGCTTCCATTCGCTCCCCACACAGCAGAGGAAGCGGGTTTCCACAGCAGGTGAAAGGTGACTTTGACAATCTGTCTTTGGGCTTAGGTAACCTTTTGGCTTCCCACGGGGACAAATGACAGACAGGGAGGAGGAGAAAAGGGCCTCTCTGGACTTGCCCAATGGGCTGCACAGACATAACCCAGGGAACTCGGGTGCCCTGCCTCCGGCTAGCTTTCCTGACTCCCTGCCTCTGATCAGATTGTTGGCTCCTTGTCTGTATGCTCATCTCAGCAGCTACACTAACAGGTGGTCACAGTCCCCTGGCCATGCCATTCCTGTCCTGCCTAGGACTTGTTCTAGTTCCCCTGATAGTAGCTGAGTGCCTCCAGTCCCTGCCCTTCCTGAGAGCCAAGGCTCTGAAAGCAGGCCCGTGTGGGCTGTTTGGTTCTGAAGAGAAGCTAGTTGACTGCTCTGGGAGGGTCTTCGTGGCTGTTGAGGGGTGGTCATTCCTGCCTGTTGAGGGGTGGTCATTCCTGCCTGGATCCCTTTTCTCCTGTGGCTTTTGTATCTTCTCCTTCCTCTCATGTGGACACTTGATGTGCACACCCTCCCGCCTGGGACAATGCTTCTCTGAGCACTGCCAAGCACTGTTCCTAGGATTGCCCTGCACCCCAGCCCCGCCGCGTCCAGCTTACCAGAGAGCACTGGTGAAGGAGGTGTCTGCTCAGAAGCCCTTCTGAAGGACGTGACCAGTTGTTTGGTGTAGCTTGTCTCTGGGAGGCACAGGTCACTCAGAAGGCTGAGGCAGTTTGGTAAATCCTGTCTTGATGCCAGGCAGGGTGGCAGAGCGGACTCCTTGGTAGGGTTTTACCGGTTTGAGCATGTGTGGTGGAAGACCTTGCTGGGCATGAACACTTTGCTGACCCCTAAGCTAAGGGGCTCCCACCACACCAGCCTGTTACACTCTTGTCTGTGTAGGGAAGCTGGGATTTTAATGGAAGTCAATGGATTCTGGACATGAAATTTTTTTGCCCCTGGGGCCAAACAGTGGTTGATGTAACTGTGATGAACGTGGGGATAGAAGTTGTGGAAAATGAGGTGGTGTTTCTGCCCCCTTTGCCTGGGTTAGGTCTGAAGAGCAGGCCTATGGACTGTGTGAGCTTATGGCAAGTTTGCTCTTTTGAGAAACCCTTCTTGAGGAGTGAGAATTTTGTCTGGTCAGAGACCAGAGAATAACGAATAGATGTAGGAGGGGGAGGGGGAGGAGGAAAATGAGGGGAGGTGGGTGTGGGACATGAATGGGGCCTCTGCAGGCAAGGGTGGGACTTGTGAAGCTATATTTGCTCTTTGTCAGCAGGAAATCCAAATCTCCTCCCAAAGTGCCCATTGTGATTCAGGACGATAGCCTTCCCACGGGGCCCCCTCCCCAGATCCGCATCCTCAAGAGGCCCACCAGCAACGGTGTGGTCAGCAGCCCCAACTCCACCAGCAGACCAGCCCTTCCTGTCAAGTCCCTAGCACAGCGGGAGGCAGAGTACGCCGAGGCCCGGAAGCGGATCCTGGGCAGTGCCAGCCCCGAGGAGGAGCAAGAGAAACCCATCCTCGACAGGTGAGTGTAGCTGGCAGGGCTGACCATCAGCCACTGCCCCGGCCTCCTGGAGGAGAGGAGAGGAGCGGAGCTGGCTGCGTGTGGAGCAGTGAGAAGCAGGCAGGATCAGAGCTGGAACATCACAGCTCCAGCCACCAGCCCCAGCTTGGTGGGGCCAGTTCACTGTACTGCCCTGGTTGCGTAGCTCCGAAAGCTTTGAGGGGGTCACGGTGTGCTGGCACAGTGTCTCTGCAGGCACTGGGGAACAGCGTGGCAGAGAGGTTCAGGGCATGGACTTTGAGTCAAAATCTGCTGGAGTTGCCACTTGTACTTAGAGCTGCTTCACCTCTCTGTGCCTTCATAGCCTAATCTGAAAAATGGGCTAATAGTACCTGTCTTATCCATTTGCTGTGCAATTAAGTGAGCATAGGGTTTTGGGAACCCTGCCTACTAGCACAATGGAAAATGCCCAGTTCAGTGTTTAGATGTTACCTTTGGGTCTCATAATAGCCCGGTGTGACGTTTTTGTGAATTTTATTCCTGGTTTGTTTGGTTTTTTTTTCCTGTGCTGTTCTAGAGGTTGTACTAAGTTTGTCATCTGGTAAAGCAGTATTTGTTCAAACAGCCTCTTTCTAGTTTTGAAAGTCCTTCTTGGGCTTGGTATTCTGGCACTTGAAGAGCTAATCTGTGTGCCTTCTTTCTGTTCATTATTTTAGCAGGCCTGTTATCGCTCCTCTAAGCCTTCACTTGACAGAGTTGAAAAAGTCCATTTCCTTTTAGTCTTCCGTAGTAATATGTATCAACCACTAACCAGGATTTGGAGAGAATTAGGAGGGCAGCAATGGGGTAGGGGGGGGGGGCAGGTCCGTCTCCTGAGTTCTGGGTTTGGGGTCTGTGCCACATGGTTCTGTGGAGGGTGGTGCTTCCTTCCCATGGTCACCGCCTCTGGACAGCTTGGGCCCTGAACACCACCCCTGTCTCCAGATGAGTGATGGTGAGCCCGACTGGGGGATGAATGCTCCAGGTGCTGGAGGAGCACGTGGACCTGCCCCATAGCCAGGGCTGCTCGTCCTGGAGGTGCCCTGCATCTGCTTGCCAGAGTAAGCAGGCTCAGGAGCCGGAGTTGGCTGAGAGCCACTGTGACTTCTGCCCCATCTTCCGGGGTGGTTGGTTCTAAGATCTGGCGACCTCTTTTTATGCCCTTTTTCAGGCTTCCTTCTGATTTTCTTCCCTTCAGGCCAACCAGGATCTCACAACCCGAAGACAGCAGGCAGCCCAATAATGTGATCAGACAGCCTTTGGGTCCTGATGGGTCACAAGGCTTTAAACAGCGCAGATAAATGCTGGCAAGACAGGATGCCACCGCTGCCGCCGTCACCGCCTCCTGGGTCTTCCGTCATGGGCCACACTGCTGTGGCAGACAGCTGGACTTGAGCAGAGGGAACGACCTGATTTACTTGCACTGTGATCCCCTTTGCTCTGCCCACTGTGACCTTGAACCCCATGCACTGTGACCTCCCTTCCCCCCTTCCCACTGTGATTGGCACATCTACAAGGGCTGTCCTAAGTCAATGGAAAGGGAAAGTGTGGGAGTTAGGGAAGGGTTGGGGGGACCCACCAGGGACTCAGAGTAGAGTCAGACAGTGCCACTTGGCCACTTGGGGTAAAGCCAGTGCCAGCAATAACAGTTTATCATGCTCATTAATTTGGGATTTCAAAACACAAATGAGAACTCCCATCCACTCACCCCCAAGTGCATGTCTTCATCACTTAAAAGCAAGTTCCATTGGAAAATACCCTTTCTTTTTTTTTTCCTTCCTATTTTTGTTTGTTTATACAAATATCTGATTGGTAAGAAAAAGTGCATGGGAGGGGTTTTAGCAGTTCAATGAATTTTTAATTGAGAAAGATTAGTTTGATAGTCTACTTAAAAATGTTTCTGGGAAATTCACTAGAAACATTAACCAATAGGATTTTGGTGAGCTTAGCTTCTGTATTCCTACTGCCGCCCATAAAAGGGGCAGGGCTTTATAGCCCCCAGGACAGATGAGCACCCCATGCCTATACGTCCCTACCCCCAGCTAAGTCCCAGGGCATCTTGGTCCTTCCTGGAGACTGGGCTAGTTCTATAGGCTCAGAGAGCTTGGGGAGGGTGTCAACCCCACTTCTAGTATTCTGGGAGACAGGGAAAGTGAGCACACTTCCCCTTCTCATACCCCTCAGGGTAGTTCCCTACCAGCCAGGCTGGCTTCTTCTAGAAGAGGGCAAGGAGTGAGACCGCACTCCTGAGCTTAGAAGTGGCCGATTCGAGACTTGCTGTCCGCACAAGGGAAGCCGGCAGAGTCTGGCTCCAGGACTCGGCCTCCTGCCTAATGTGGTCAGAAGGTGTCTGTGGAACACCACCTCTGTTGATGGCATCAGCTTGGTAACTGTAGCTGGTACATTTCTTTGTGAAATCACTACTTGGGGGGTAGACCATTCTGAATACATCTGGGAAAGACAAGCTGTGCATTGCAGAGATTGGTGGTGATAGACTGGTTTTCCCAGAGACCTAGTCTACCCTTCACCTTTTTTTCAGAGCAAGGGCCTGGAATGAAGGCAGCTTCCCCTCAGTCCCTGGAGCCTAGAGGTTTGCTTTGGCTCCTTGAGGTGGAATAGCCCAAGAGGGCAGCTGCCTGGAGCAGCTCTGTGTATGTACATCTGGCTCCTTTTGGTTTTCTGGCCTCTCCCATTGCACTGCGTCTTATCCCTCAGCCAGCCAGACAGCCTTCCCCACTCAGTTGATGAGTTTTGGAGTGGTTGGTGTGACGTTTTGTGATTAGGGCAGCTTGTGGTGGCCAAGGTAGCAGGCTAGGTTTTGCAGGCTCACTCCACCTTTTTTGGTCCACTGGCTTTCAGCCTTGCCTTGTGGGAATGTGGGCCAGGCACAGTAAGCCGTGTCCCACGACATCTTCCCCTCAGAAGGGCCAGTTGCTGGTTGAATCAGCAACTAGTCTGTAGCACAACTTTATAACTGTGTGAAGCCCAGAAGTTGTCCATGAGCAGAGCTGGAACAGCTTCAGTCAGTGAGAACCCACAGTGTGTTGAGTTGTGTACACAGGCTGTCCTGATGGGGAATTACCTCCAGGACTGGGCCAGGGAGGAGGCGACTGCTGTCTTTACAGTTCCACTGCCCCGACCAGGTTTCCTCATTCTAAATGGTTCGTGTCCATCCCTCGGGGAAGAGTGGCTTCTGGCCCAGGCTTAGACTGTCCTTTTAGTTGGAGAAGGGTACAAGAGGTGGGCCAGGTGGAAGGCCAGCAGTGCTGATTGTTCAGCCACTGGGGCCACCTGTTCCTGTCCCCATCCCATCCCGGGAGCCAGAGGGAAGACTGGCTGAGGGGTGTCTGCAGGTTGAGGATGTATTGTAGCAGGGACTGGTGCTCCCACCTCCCTCCAGCCAAAGACAGGGCTCTGCCCACTGTGTGCCTGTCACCACCCACCAGCAGTCGTACCCCCAGCTTCCCAGATGGAGAGGTGGCAGGCAAAACATTTTTTTAAATAAATGGAAACAGGAAACTGTTGTGTTGGGGGGAGGTGGGAGGGGAAATGGGAGAACGGTTTGGATTTTGTGTGTGTGTGTTTTTTCTTTCCTTTTTTTTTTTCTTTTTGGTAGTTGTCTAACTTTTCTTAAGTGCTTTGTTAAAACTTTTTTTTTAAGCTGTAGGCTTTGGCTTGGAAAACCCCAGGGGTTGGGGGGTGGGGCAGAAACCGGAGGCCGCTGCCTCTATCTGCCTTCATGGTACTGTCCCCTTCCCCCAGCTCCTCCCTGACCCCATGGGCCAGGCCTGAGACCTGCCAGCTAACCGCTTCCCATGAGCCACTACTCTGATGTCAGCCTATAACCAAAGGAGCTGGGGGTCTGGGCCTGGTGACCAGCCCTTCTCAGCCCACTCAAATCAGGGTGCTCCCCACCTGCAGGCAGGAGGCAACACCCTATCTGCTACCATCAGCCCCTTCCAGAGCCCACTGTCCCGCCCCGCCCTGTCCAGTCCAGCCATACCCTGCTCTGCCCCATGTGGGGATGCTGTGCTCAGGGATGGGCTGGCAGGGCTGCCCCAGCCTCCCTGGGAAGCAGAAACACAGGAAACCTCTGGGGTCCTGTTTTCTGGCCATGTGATCCCAAGGGTGCACATGGGCCCCTTGGGTGTCTGACCAGAAGGGCATGGGAGGGAGGGCCGCACCCCTGCAGTCCTGCTCTGCTGGTCTAGCGGCAGCTGCCCACCCCACCCCGCACCGCGGGCTCCTGAGTCGGCAGATTAAGCATTTTATAAATTGTATTTTAAATACATGTTTTAAACTTGTCAGAGCCTTGTCCTCATTTCCGTTCCTGGCCTCCTAACCTCTTGCTGTGGCTGCTTATTTAACCACTGGGGAGCTACCTCTGCGCAGTCCCAGGGAGGGGCTCTCTGTTGCTGTAGGTCCAGGCTGGTGTGCTTGCTGGGCAAGGACCCACACCTTAGGCTCCAAGGGAAGAGGACCTCTGAGTCCTGGGGCTGTTGGTGGGAGCATGGCTGAGGCCTCTCCTGGCCTGCCATGCGGTCTACCCCTTTTGGGGGTCAGGGTCTGGCCCAGGTATTTCCCTCATGTTCACCACTCCAAGTAAGTAGAGAGAGACCTGCCCTAGTGGGTCTCCTAGTTCAGAGGGAAAATACTGAGCAGAGCTGAGCTCTGTCCTTCGAGAGTGCACAGAAGATCAAGACCACCTAGGCCACCTCTAGGCAGGAGCCCTGCACCCCAGGCAGGGTTTTGAAGTGCATCTTGCTTCAGGGTTTCCAAGCCTAAGGAAGGCTGGGTCCCTGCACCCTGAGAGCCAAGTGGAAAGGTGAAAACCAGGGGCAGGAGGTTTCATTGGCACCAGGATCCCAAGGAAGCAGGTAGATGCCCAGATCGATCTGCAGGGGCCCCAGCACCAGGCACAGGGCCGATGTTCTTGGTGTTTATTGGCTTACTGGGCCACAAAAGCAAAACCCAGCAGCGGGCCCTGCCTGATGGCACATGTCTGTAGGCCGGATCCTCCAGGTCAGTGTGTTCTAGCCTGCACAGAACTGAGCCACTTTCGGCTGTCAGCTGTGTTCCCTAAGGAGAGAGGTTGGGGAGAAGGGTGGGAAGACATAAGCCATCCCCATGTGCCCAAGCTGAGAGATCTTCCCTGTGAAGTGATGGAACCAGCAGTCAGCTGTGGGTCTGGTTCCAAGTCCAGTTCTTTTATCCCCCAAATGCTGGAAGGGGAATGCTGCAGGGGAAGCTTCCCTCTACCATGCTGCGAAGCCTGTTTCCTGCTGCTCCTAACATGGAATCAGACTGAGAAAAGGACTTGAGAATTAAACCCCGACGAGAAAGCCAGGTAATGCCAGCCTGAGAGGAGGAAGGAATAAGTACCCTGATGTGAACAATCTACTTGGTACAAGGACCTTCATTTCCTCCCCCTTCTATCCTTTTTCATTTTGCCTCCTGGGAGCATGTCTCCCAGGTATCATTTCTTAGAAGGATGGAGTCCCTTCATGCTAGGCCAGGGGCCTCATAGGGAAGGAGGTGGGTGGGCCTGTGCGGGGGCCTTGCCCTTTGGGCCCCCACCTGCTTCCTTGAGATCCTGACTGAAGGAAGAGGCTCCGGATGTCAGGGCCCAAGCTGGAGGGAGTGCACTGGTCCAGCGCGTAGTGGCCGCCCTGCTTCTGGCGGACCGTCTTCTTGTCCATCCTTGGGCAGAGTGGGATGCAGGGCACCTGGGCATAGGGGCTCTGCAGGTTGGCAGCTGTCAGGGGAGAAGGAGATGGGAGAGGGAATGCTTGAGAGCACACCCAGACCCAGGTGAAACCCTGTCTTTGCCACATAATGAGCTGGGTGGGTTTGGGCAAATTACCTCTCTGAGCCTCTTTATAAGCTGGAAACGATAGAGGTATCACCTCACAGTGGTTGATGAGGATTAAAGGTGTAAGATACGCACAGTGTAAGGGCTAATAGCTTAAAAAGGAGCAGTATTTTGTGATGGGTCCTAGCAAAGTCTAGAAGGCACACTCTAGACTCTGGAAAGCTCCTAACCCATCACTCGGTACACAGTAGGTATCTAATAAGTGGTACCTACTATTATGGGGAGGCCACCTTGCCCAGTGGAAAGATCACAGGTTTTGGAGTCAGGCCTAGATATAAACCCTTTCTAACACGCTGGCTGTGGGACCTCAGGCAAGCTGCTTAAACTTACCAGTTTCATTTTCTCATCTGTAAACGGGTAAGTATGTGATTAAATTCTAGGACATCTGCAAAGAACCTGGGACAGTGCTTGACCCCAGTGGGTGCTCAAACAGTATGCAGAGAATGCTCATCACCCTCCCTTCTCAGTCCAGGCCCTTGGGACCAGCCAGTCGGCTAAGGCATGGGGAAGAGTCTGTGCAGGCCTTTGTCAGAGGCTGGAGATGGGGTCACAACAGTTAAACCCAAAGTGGGGAACCATGTGTCTCAGCTCCTGGGTCTGGCTTGGGGCGGGAGCGGGGGGGGGGGGGCAGGAAGAGGCCAGGTGGGCAGGGGAGCAGAGCCCCCACCATGCCCAGGGCCCTCACCATAGTTCTGCTGCTTCAGCCTGCTCAGGATCCGGAGGACCCTTCGTTCTGGGACTTCCAAGGCATTTGCCTGTTGCAGGCTGTGGGGAAGCTTCTTCTGGGACCGCAGCTGGCCTATGGTCGATTCCATCTCTCGGGCCTTACTGGTTCCTTCCTTCAGCTTTCTCTGGTAGTAGCTGGGGAGGCAGTGCCCGTCCAGCTCAGCCTGGTCGTGTTAATTCACCCTCCTCCCTCCCTGAACGCCTGTTCTATCCAGCCGGCTCTGGAGCAGAGGCACAAGCCCAGGTTTGGGAGACCTGGGTTGTCCCAGTTCTGCTGTTAACTTCCTGTGACCACGTGCAAATCATCGCTGTGCTTTGGGCCTCTATGTTAATCTCTCTCCTGTCGCTGCAAGTCACTTGACTTCTCTAAGCTTCAGGTTTCCCCTGGGTAAAATGAATCAAACAGTCCACATGTTAAAGGGTCAAACAATTAAGCACTCAGCAGTGTGTGGCCCATGGAAAGAGCTTGGTAAATATTATCTATGACTTCTGTCGCTGATATTTTTTACTTAGATGGGCAAGTGTTTTGTACACCTTGAGAGGGGTTCAGGTTGCCCGTTTGTGGGCATTTGTTGAGACAGAATGACGACTGCATGTCACTGAATGTAGATTATTCCTCAGAAACAAAAAGCTCTAGGCAAATATTGACCTTTCATTAATGATATGTATACTTAAGCATTTAGGGAAAAGACTATAATTTACCATATATTTCCATGTATAAGCTGCCCCATGGATAAGATGACCCCTACTTTTCTAAACCAACACTAAGAAATCAATATCGACCGGTCACTCCCAATTTTTGGTCTAAAATTTTAGACAAAAGTATCATCTTATACATGAAAAAATACGGTATGTTGGACAAATAGCAGTATGCATTGATGAATGGATACATAAAACAACTATAGCAAAGTGGCAATGGTAGACCCTTTGGAGATGGTGGGTGGGTGTTTGCGGTAAACTTTTAACTTTCGCTGTATGCTTGAAATTTTCAATGAACAATGAGGGGGAAAAAATTCTGAAATTTTAAAACAAAGTAAGGAAACAATGGTTAGTTCATGTTTGGGGGCAAGGTTTGTGATTGGGGTGGGGCACAGGAGGGTTTCAAGTTTACTGGAAATGACCTATTTTTAAACTGAGAAAATGGACACATGGGAATTTGTTCTATTGCTTTTAAAATTACATATTAATGTGCTTTAGAGTTATATATATTTAGAGTGCTTTACAGATGTTGGGAGGACCATAGATCTCTTGTCTTTGAGGTTGCTAAATAGGTGTTGGAGCAGCCTGAACCACACCCCACTCTACTCTCCCTGATCCCGTGCTAAAAAGGCCCTGTCTGAGGTAGGAAAAAATATGACCCAACTTACTAAATGGCAGGGACAGGCATCTGTGTGATACATAGATCAGCGGACCATTCTGCCCTCACTCTTTGCTTCTAGCCCTCAAGTGTTCATGGAGTTTTTGTATTGAGCCATCTCTTTCTTAGATGAACCTCTAAAACCCACCAGCCCTCCCCCGGCCCCCTGGAAATATGTTCTATGGCCCAGGCAGGACCCCATCACTTCTTTTTCTGGGATTGCTTATATGGGTGCTGCAAGAAAAAAATGTCTCTTATTGCTGAAGTTGCTACACTAGGAAGGTGTGAGTATGGGGTTGCCAGTTGCCATCCTTTTGCTGTGGGAAGAGCCTAACTGAGTTGGAAGCCAATGAAGAGAGATGAGTTGAAGAGATAAAGCCTTAATGGTATGATCTGGTCTCCTGGATCCAGCCATTCCTGAGGCCGACAAGTTATGCAAGCCAATACATGCCCCTCTTGCTTAAGCCGGTGCTTTTTTTTTTTTTTAAGATTTACTTTGTTTGAGAGAAAGTGAGAGAGGGACGGAGGGAGAGAGAGAAAGAGAAGGGGGGAGGGCCCAGAGCAGTCTCCATAGTTGTACATCATTAGTTGTGACAAGGTGTAATTCCACACAGGTGGATGTGGGCTGCATAGGGTGGGAACCGAAATGTGGGCCTCCTGCGTGGGCAGCAAGAACCTTCACTGCAGGGCTCCACAGTTACCAGTTGCACCGCAGTTCAGCACAGGGATTTGCACAGGCTGGGGCCAGGATTCGATCCCCAGACCTTATGGTTGCAAGGCGAGCACCCAACCTGCTGAGTCATCCTGGCATCCCCTTAAGCCAGTTTTATTTGGGTTTCTTTCACTTGCCACTAAGAATCCTAACTATCAAAAGCACTCAGCTGCTAAGCGCTCGGTGCCATTTGTGTGTCCGCAGCCCTCCACCCGCCAACCACCAGCCCTACTCACTTGGTGATCTCTTCTAAGGCTTCCTCGGGCAAGGCCAGCATCTCCACCAGCAGAGACAGGACCTCAAAGAGCAGCGTGTGGGGGTTCGGGGAAGCCACGTCCGTCTCGGCGTTCTGTTCTGAGCACGTGGGAGGATGGCTGACAGTACATGGGTAGCCCCGGCGGCCCCTCCCCCGGCTGACTGCGCTGGGTCCTCCCCTGCTCACCCACAGAGCAGAGGAAGCGCGTGGTGTCTGTCATCACAGCCAAGAAGTCTTTGAAGCCCACACGACCGTCTCCTGTGGGGGCCAAAAGAATCCAGGGTAGCCGGAGCTTTGCAAAGCAGGTTCAGGCACTGCAACCCAGGCAGCTAATGTCTCCTAGGCACCTTCTGGGCACCAGGTGTTGTGCTCAATGCTTTGCCTGAATTATCTCATTTATGCTCTGCAGCAGCATCCTGGTGAGATGGGTATTGCTATCAGCCTCCTTGTACAGAGGGGGAAACTGAGGCAGTGGTCTGTCCAAGGTCATACAGCTGGTAAAATGAGTGACCACGTCACCGGGGGATGTCTGATAAAGCATGCATGTGGACCTAAGAAGGGATCTCAGAGACCACCTACATCTTGGGGTCAGGAGGTAGGTCTTGGGCATCTCCGGGTCCCCAGAACCTGACACTGAGTAGGGCCAGCTACATAATGTGTGGGGTCCAGAGCAAAATGAAAATGCAGGAAGAACGGTTAAGGATGTTTGGACTTGGAGCAGTAAATCCAGGGCCCTCTGAACACGGCGCCGGTGACACTGGCCCTGCCTGGGACTCAGCACGACGGCTCCGCTGCACTCACCATCGACGTCAGCGCTCATCAGCGCTTCCTCCACCTGCGCCGGGGTCAGGGAGATGCCCATGAGGAGCAGCATGTTCTGCAGGCTGCCTGCGTCTACCTGGCCTTGGCCATTGAAGATCTCAAAGTAACTGCGGAAGGCTGGGCGGGCAGGGGCGTTATGTGAGGTGGGGACATTTCTTGTTCCCACCATTCATCCCATCCCGGCCAACCGTTCTCCTACCCAGCATCCTCTACCACCGTGGCCAGGCGGAGGGGCAAAGAATCTAACAGTGAAACGGAGGGGCGCGATCGTGTCTACGCACTCCACTCCCTAGACAAGGTCAGGCCGTGGGCTCCGCGCTGTGGCCACAGCTGTTAACTAGCGACTTTCACTTTGCACCAGGAGCACGCCCACCTTAGGCCACCCCACTATCTGCCAGGCACCGTGTTAAGTTCTTTATAGCCATCTTCTCATTTAATTCTTACAGCCGCCTGGCAAGAGTAGAATGCTTGTTCCTTTTGTAATGATGGGGAAATAAGGCTCAGAGATTAGGTGACCAGACTCTCCAAGGCGGCACCTTTGACTTTGGGGCTCTGTGGTCACTTATCTGCAGGGACATGGCTTTTAGGATAGTGTCAGTTGTCTGGACCAGAGCCCGGGACCAGGAAGGATGCCGAGAAAAGCTCAGAGCAGTGCCCATGGGTAGAAAAGCCATGTCCTGAGCATAACACATGTGGTGTCTGGCTTCTCAGCCCACAGCAAAATGTGGGTTAGACTCAGCAGCCCTTGTAAGAAAACGGGCTCTTCCATCTCATAGCAAGTTGGGTTGCTGTTATGGGCTGAATTGTGCCTCCCCCATGCACCTGCCCTAACCCCAATACCTTAGAATGTGACCATAGAGAGAGATCCGTTAAAGGGGTGATTAAGTTAAGATGAGGCCACTAGGGTGGTCCCTGATCCAATCTGACTGGTGTACTTATAAGAGGAGGAGGTTTGGACACACACAGACACACCAGGGATGCTTGTGCACAGAGGAAAGACCAGGTGAACACACAGGGAGAAGGTGCCATCTGCCAGCCCAGGACAGAGGCCTCAGGAGAAAATAAACATGCCGGCACTTTGGTTGGACGTGTAGCCTCCAGACATATGAGAAAATAAACTTTAAGCCATCTAGTTTGTTGCAAATGAATACAGTCACCATGGGCAAGTCACTGTACTCCTCTGAACCTCGATCTCCTTACCTATAAAAGGGATAACAACAATACACCCTCCAAGAGTGACTGTTATTACGTAACTCAGTGCCTGGCACATAGTAATAGACTCTAAGTCTGAAAGCCTCCGACACACAGAACAGAAATGTGGGGAGCAGGTAAGGCTGGGAGTGCGGTGGGGTGAGCAGGGACACGCTGTGGGTGGGCCCACTGAGAAAGGAGAAAACAGAGCAGCTCTCAGACGCAGACCTGATCCTCCTCCCAGATGCACGCTGGTCTGGAGCATCAGGGCAGGATAGCCCACACTAGCAGCGATCGCCCCCGCGGCCAGGGCGGGTAAGTGGAGGCCCAGAGCCAGCCCCAAGGGCCATGGGGAACAAATGGCATGGCACCTCACCAGGGTGGGTGTTCAGGACTTTTACCCTGGGGCAGGGGTGAAAGAGGATCTAGGACAGGTGGGGGGCCCTGGAGCTCTGCCCCCCACCCAGGCTGCTTCTCAAGAGCACCATAGCATAGGCGGGGTCGGGCGGGGAGAGGCGGAAACGCCTCTGAAACCTGAAGCACTTTGCAGGCGTGCTCCAGTCACCCTGAGAGGCCACCCTGGAACCGGAAAGAGAACTGGACCCCGAGGGATTGGGCCCAGCATGATTTATGGCCCCCACCCAGCAGCGTGTGAGCTTGGGTCAACCTCCCACTCTGCATAGTGTAAATGACCCCCCACCCCGGGGCTATGAACCCCAAAGGACTGAGGGTTCCACCTTCCCCTGCGAGGGGCTTCGCCGGCTGGGCCTGCCTCACCTTCTTCTTGCTTCAGGGTGAGCTGCTCCTCAGCCCGCTCCTCCTCCCACTTCTGATACAACTTTAGGAGACTGCAGAGGACAGAACCCGGGCACAGGGTTACAGGGGCAGCCGCCACCCCTGCCCAAGGCTGCCACCAAGAGCTAGGGGAGGGCCAGGGGGAAGCGGAGGCAGAGAAGGTCATGGGGAGGACCCTCAGGGCTGGGGGGCTTTGAGAGGTCAGGAGGGGCTGAGTGACCCAGAGGAGGAGCAAGGCAGAGATGAAGGGAGACGAGAGAAGAGACACCATTACGGGGAGTTAGAGAAAAGAGGTCAGAACTGGGAAAGGAGACCGTGGTGTGGGAATACGGAGCTGAGAGTCAGGAGAGATGGAGAGACGGACACAAGAGGAAACAGGTCCAGCGACAGGGACAAGAGTCAGGGAGAGCGATGCCTGGGACACAGGCTCTGATCCGGGACACCCTTTGGGGGTGGCTCCTACCGTGCCTTAGCATAGCTCGGGTTCCTCTCACCGCTCTGCTGTAAGACTTCTGTCCTTCGCCAGCTCAGATCCGGGGCAGGCGCGGGCAGGACTGGGACGGGGACGGAGGCTGGGACCGGGGCTCCCACAGGAACAGGGATGGGCCCAGGGACTGGCATCCGGACCCAGGATGGGGCCATGGCAGGGGCAGAGGCAGGGGTCAGAGTCAGGCTTGGGGGTGAGTTGCCAGCTGGGGCTGAGGTGGGCACAGGGGTCAGGGTCCTGGGGGACTTCCGGTTTGGCAGTGCCTTGGTTGCCCTCCGATGTGTGGCCTCCTCCTCCTCCACTTCTAGCAAGCACTTCATGAAGCCCTGCCAGGTGTTCCCAAGGTGCTGGGCACCTGTGGCCACTGTGGGCTCCTGAGGCTGCTTCTGGGCATTGTCCAGCGCTCTCCTTTCTCCAGTGCTCTTCCCCTCCTGGGGACAGGACAAGGGGGGGGGGTTTGGGGGCGGGGGACCCTCCAGCCAGGCAGACTGTCTGTCAACGTTTCTTCCTGCCACCCACCCTCGGGGGATGCTCCCATCACAGGGATGGGCTGTCCCCAGCCCACCTCCCACCAGGCCATGCCATGCAGGCTCCGGTCCATCCAAGGGGCAGCCTGTGGCCCCATCTCGGATCCAGATCCTGAGCCGCAGGAAGGTAGGGGTCTGCCTCAGAACCTCCTCAGTTATCCCAGGATCCAGCACGGAGCTTGGCCCAGGTAGAGGATAGTACCAAGGCCCCACCGTCTTTCTGTGCCGCTTCTCACCCCTTCCCCCGCTGGATTCTTCCCTCTGCTTTCCCGGAGCCCTTCCGCCTGGCACCCTGTGTCCTGTGCACGCTGCTGCGCTGGCCTCTGTGCAGCTCCCCTGCCACGACCCTGCCTCTCCTGAGCCTACAGTGGCTCCCTGTGACCTCCAGGCCCACTTCCACCACCTGCACAACACATATTCACAGCGACTGGAGGGGAGTGTGGGCCATGGGAGGGGCTGCGTTTGCTTTCTAATCGTGTAGATACTAACCCATGTTTGTGTGCTCATGGGATGGAGCCTGTGGAAACGGAGACTTCGATCATAAGGGAGAAGGGGGTGGGGGGTGGGGCTGGGGTCTAATGAGAAGTGGGGACCAGCAGTTGATGGGGGCAGGGTGGCCTGGCCAGGGAACAGAAAAGGATTGCCAAGAGCTTCTGCCATCAGCGGTCACTGCTTGACAGCAACACCCATCAATCACTGAGACAGGACTTCTTCCAGCCGCGTGGAGCAGCTCACACTCCAGGGGAGGGTCAGTGGCTGGCAGGGTTTCACCCGGGTTGGGGTTTGGCCAGTGAATACAGCAGAGAGAGACAGGAGCAGATGATGGCTGGGTATTCACTGGCTGCCCAGTCAAGTCAAAGAGCCCGGAAGCCGCAGAGCTGGTGGGGGCGGGCTGGCTGGGAGGGGGTGGGAAGCCCCCCAGTGTTCAGGGAAGCTCTGGGTCACGACGTGGTGTGACTGAGAGCAAACAGGAGGAAGAAATCCGTGCTGATGTGGAAAGAGCCATAACCTGGGGTGAACCCAAGGGGCTCCAGCGTGTAAGAGCCTCCTTGACCCCTGTCCAGGATGCAAGCACACACCTATAGGCATGCACATACATGTGCACACTCACACAACACACGGCTCACACACTCACACCTTCCCCAGCGTGACTCCCAATACTGCCCCATTTCTGCCCCTGCTTCCTCCTTCCTCCTAACCCCCTGTCCCTGTCCTCACCCCCACTAAGGCTCTACTTCCTGGTGGAGGGACAAGCCCCAGTACTGGCTTGGTCTCCACAGCTTTGCCCCTAAACAAGGGAGAAACCCCCAGTGAGAGAGCGGCTCAGCCCAAGGGTTGCCCCTTGCACCCACCTTCTCTCAGCTCCTGGGACACTCAGATCCACCACCCCAGCCTCATCTCCTTAATCTCAGAGAGGATCCTCATCCCCTCACAGGGTCCTTAAAGTATAGGCCCACAGAACAGTGAATTCTCCTGTTAGAGTGATTATACAGCTGGGAAAGTTGAGGCCCAGGGAGGCATGACTTGCCCAAGGTCTTACAGCAGGTCGGGAGCAGTCAGGACTAGAATTCACGCTTGTGACTGAGCAGATCAGTCTTGTTGGGGCCAGGGGGTGGCTTCCCCCCAGCAGAGGATGGCTTACCCTCCTTTGGCTGTGTTGGGTCCTGGCATGAATGGAAGGAAGGAGTTGGCAGTCTTTTCCTTCTGATGTGTCATGGGCATTAGGGGCATTGCTTCCTGGAAACTGTCCTCATGTCCCCCTGAACCAGGCTCTGGCAGAGCCGCCTGCGGCTTCATGTGTGGGGTGCCTGCCTCCTTGGGAGACCTGTGTTCCAACTGCTGTCCACAGCTGTCCCAGGTGCAAGAAAGTTCTGTCGACTGCACTGTATCTGACCCGCTTGTTGCCTGTCAACCTGGGGTGGGTTGACACTCCGGGCCTTGCTGAAGACAAGGACACCAGAATGAGGAGCCCCATCCTGGCTTCCAGGTGAACCGCAACTCTCGCCTGGAGACCAGTTAGCACACGCTTACTCTAGTCCAGGCCCTGCGAGCATCATCTTACTGAGCTCTCCCAGCACCCCGAGAAGGTAGCATAAGCTGGTGGCCCCATTTTGCGGGACGAGGAAGTTGAGACCCATAGGGGGCAGAGCCTACCCGAAGTCACAGCCGCTGCTTCTTGGCGAAGGTGCAGTAGGAGCCTGGAGGAAGTGAGATGGTCCCCTACAAGTGGGACTCCCCAAGGGATGTTTCAGAGAATAAGACTTCGTCATGGCATTCCTTCAAAAGGGGATGTTTATACTAACTGATTTCAAGACTTAGTGTAAAGCTACCATTATCAGGACAGTGTGGTGTGGAATAAGGGCAGATGTAAGTAGAGGAGTGGAACAAAGTAGAGAGTCCAGAAATAGATTCACACTTACGTGGTCAATTGATTTTCGACAAAGATAAAAATCCAGCAGAGAAAGGGTAATCATCAGCAAATTGGTGCTGGAATGAGCAGATAGCCACATGAAAAGACAAATCCGATCCCACACTCACACCATACACAAAAATGAACTCAACATGGATCATAAACCTTAACGCTAAACCCAGAACTATAAACTTTTTGAATAAAACATGAGAGAAAATCCTATGTGACCTCGGGTTCAGCAAAGATTTCTCAGAAATAATGCCAGAAGCACAAGCCATAAAGAAAAATTGGTAAATTAGACTTCATCAAAATTAAGAACCCCTCTTCTTTAAAAGTCACTGTTAAGAGAATGGAAAAGATTGCTCAGACTGGGAGAAAACATTTTCAAATTACGTAGATGATACAGCACTTGTATTCAGAACATAGAAGAACTCTCAAAACTCCCTAAGAAAGCAAACAACCAATTTTCAAAAAGGGCAGAAAGTGAAAAGATAATCCACAGAGTGGAAGAAAAAATTCACAAATTGTATATCTGATAAGAGTCTAGTATCCAGAGTATAGAAAGAACTCTTACAACTCAACAATAAAATGACTAATCCAGTCAAAATAATGGGATGGCTCAGTGGGTTAAGAGCTCACTTTGCAGTCCTGGGGACCGAGGATCAAATCCTGGCCCCGGCCCGTGCGGACCCATATGCTGAACTGGGATGTGCCCCTGGTTCGGTTCTCGCTGGGGTGAGACCCCGGCCCAGTTCCTGCCCTGTGCAGCCCCGCACCCACCTGTGGAATGAAACTATGTGGAGAAACCAATGATGTGCAACTATGGAGACTGTTCTGGGCCCACCCCCTTCTCTGTCTGTCTCTGTATCTCTCTCTCTCTCTCTCTCACTCTCTCTCTCTCTCTCTCTGTCAAAAACAATAAAAATAAAATCTTTAAATGGGTGAAGTATTTGAACAGACATTTCGCCAAAGAAGATATACAAATGGCCTATACACACATGAAAAGATCCTTATCATCATTAGTTGATAGGGAAATGCAAATTAAGGCCACGAGATTCTACTAGATGCCACACACACCTATTAGAATGCCTAGAATTAAAAAAATGGACTGTACCAATTTGGGGGGGGGGTGGAGCAACAGAAATTCTCATACATTTCTGATGGGAATATATGAGCAAACGCATAGAATGGTACAACCATTTTAGGGAAAAGTTTGGCAGTTTCTTAAGTTAAACATACACATACCATAAGACCCATTCCACTCCTAGGCATTTATTTGCTCAAGGGAACATAAAAGCATGGGGCCATATGAACAGACATCTTTTATTTGTAATAGCCAAAAAGTGGGAACAAACCAAATGTCCACCAGTAGGTGCAAGGGTGAAAAAATTGTGATAACATCCATACAACAGAATGCTACTCAGCAACAAAAGGAACGAAGTAGGGATCCACACAGTAACACAGATGAATCTTCACACAATTATGCTGAGCAAAAAAAATCCAGACAAAAAGAACGAACACCGGATGCTTTCACTTATGTAGAATTCTAGGAAATCCTGTATAAACAAACACGTGGCAACAGCACGCAGGTCAGTGGTTGCCTGGGGATGGGACGGGGCGAGAGAAGGGATGACAAAAGGGCACGAGAAGATTTTGGGAGGGGGTGATGGATATATTCATTTCCTTGATTGTGGTGATGGTTTTGTGGGTGTATATACTTATGTTCAAAACATCGAACTGTATACTTGAAGTATGTGCAAGCATCAATTACACCTCGCCAAAGCCGTTTAAAAGCATGGAATCTTAAAACAAACACAACTAAAAAGAGACTTTGTAGTCACTAAGTTAGAAAAGGTCTCACAAGGCTCAGCAGCTAAGACTCAGTTTCTATGATATCCTGGTGTAAAGAAACCTGTTTGAGCTTCATTAAGCCCAGCATGTCCCAATTTTCAGTGTTTCAGAACCCCCACCCCTGCTCCCCTCCTCACACACACACACACACACACACACACACACACACACACTCCCCTCCCTCCCTGCCTCTAGCATCCATTGACATAATGAGGGGTCCCTCTGGAAGCGAGTTGTAAAGTCTTGCTGGGACTATCAAGACAATCCAGAATGTCCCAGTGACCCACCCAGACCGCATGCTGGCCGTGGCCTGGGCGCACATAGGAGCAGACATGAGTGCACCAGAATGGGGAACATAGTGGGCCAGGGGAGGCTCCTCCGTCTCCCCTGTGAGTTAGTCCTTCCACGCCCTCCTGCCCAGGTCTCTGTGAACAGACATTACCTGGCACTTCTTGGGGGCCTGACTCTCCACTGTCCCTGGGCTCTGCTGTGTCCCCTGCTGGTCCTTGGTCTCCTTCCCTGAGCCCTGTTCCTGCAGCCCTGTGTGTGCTGCGGGGACCCTGGAAGGCAGCACCCCCAGCTCACTTCCCGACCGGGCCAGATCCTGGCCTGCTTGCAGCTCCTCGGGCCCTTTGCGGGGGCCCCACGATGGCTGCTTCTTCCTGGGGAGAACACACAAAGGGGCACCTCAGCTCCTGGACCAGGGCATAGTTTCATATTCTTATACTTTTTTGTGCAAGACCAGGCATACCATGGGTGCATACTTAATGCTGTGAGAACAAATGAAGAACTGACATGACTTCCCCAAATTACAGACACTTTAGTGTCAATGTTGAGGGGTGTTAGGATTTAAGACTTTTTGTTATTTATTGGGTTTTTTTTGGGGGGGAAGGGATATCAGAGAGAACTGATTCAGGATTTGAATCTAGGTCTATCGACCTCCCTTTAGTATTCTAGGATGGCTTCGTCCTATGGATATCATTAAATAAATGGGAACTTAATTACTACCTTCAGTAATTGCATAAATTTTCATAAAAAGATATTGAAAAAAAAATTGACTCTGAGTGGTCAGCTCACAATGCAACACATAGACAATGTATTATAGAGTTGTACACCTGGAACCTATGTAATTTTACTAACAATGCCACCCCAATAAATTTAATTAAAAGAAAACATATTGCTTATACAATTTTGCAATCTTCTTTCATTTAACATCATAGCCTAAATTTTTTCCACGCCCAAAATAAATCTTTCATAAACATGCTTTTTAATGACAGCATAACACTCCATATTTTATAGATAATCATAATTGACTTAACCATTTCCCTATTGTGGGCACTTAGAGCACATTGGCATTTCCAATATTTTAATGTTTAAAATAAAGTGACAAGTGATGATCTTTCTGCATAAAACATTGCCTGAATCTCCAATTATTTCCTTAGGACATATTACTAGAAACAGATGAAGGTAAAGAGAGTTTTAACTCAGTTTAAACAAATTGCCAAGTTGTTTTGGCAGATGTGTTGAAATGGTTTACATTTCCACCAGCATGATATATAGGACCTGCCCTGGGGACTCAAACCTGTCTTTGACTGAGTCCCTTAACTTTTCATGAAGAAGAAATGACTTGGAGGTTTTTGGTTATGAGCGAGTTCAAACAATGAGCTGAACAGTCTTTACTATTTTTATTTCCCAAATCTTTCACTTTGCTTCTCTCTGGCTCTCACTTGATTTCCTTTTTAAAAAGAATATTTTTACTGTAGACAAGTTTAAATATATACACGATGTAGAAAATAGTAAAAAAAAAAAAGAAAAAATAATAACAGTGATTTCCATGCATGTGTTTCCAGTGTCTTCTAGCCTCTCTTTTGTTCATTCTTCTATGAATTCAGTAAAAACATATTTACTGAACATCTACTATGTGACAGGCACAGTCCCAGGTGTGAGGGGCATGAGGCTGAATAAGACACAAAACAGAAGCCTGTGGTCCAGGGGAGGAGCTCTGACAAAGGCTGACACAAATAATGACTTGGTGTGATTTGTGTGATGGAAGTGCAGGGACGGTGGCTGAGCCTCTCTGTCCCCTCCCAACCAGGCGGGTCTGGCGGAGCTCTCTCCTGGACTTGCTCCCTGGGAAGCCCCCAGCTCACCCTGGGTATGCTGGATGCCTCTGCTTCAGGGTCCTGAGCTCTGGAAACCCCTCCTCTGAGGTTCCTCCATCCTCCTCTGGCCCTTCTGAGGCAGCTGAGGGCTCCTTCCCATGGGCCATCCCTGCAGCATCTTGAAACACAACCTAAAACAAAGATGCCCCTGGCACCAGCCCCTCATTCTGGAGGGGTCCCCTCACTCATGGGCATCACCGTCACCTCAAGGACAGGGAGACCCTGTGCCTCACTGGGGAAAGTGCTGGAGAGAGGCGGGAAGGGGAGGCTGGGGTGCAGGGCCCGGCCCAGCTGAGAGGCTGTCGTTCAGCCCTCAAGGCTCTGGCATGAACCTGAAGACCAGAGTGGTATCTGAGCCAAGGGTATCCCACCGAGGGCAGCCTGAGAGAGCACTGGGGTGGATCTCAAGACCTTCATGGGGTCTGACAGAGGCTTCCACTATTTCTACCACTCCGGAGCTGAGGCTCTGGGACTGGGTGGTGATGCTCATCTTGGTCTCACTCCCTAGTGGGGACCTTGAACTAGTGACTTAGAGCCAGCTCCAAGCCTCACCTGAGTCAGTGAACTCCAGACAGCCTGGCTCCATCACTTGATGATAACTGTCATAAGCTTCTGATGCGAGCTAACCCTCAGGGCGCCCACCAGGAGGCGTGCCTGTGCCAGGTGCCTCCACAATTGCACCCTGTCAATCCTCACCACGACACAGACACACATGAACAGTGAGGCTCTAAAGGGTGCAGTGACGTGCCCAAGGTCATACACCTGGCTGAGTGGCGGGACTGGACCCCAGGACTGTGCTTGTTGAAAACATGACTGGGTGGGTGAAGGAAGGCCTGAATGTTTCCCTTTTCCATTCAGCCAATAGGGCTCAGTGGAGCCAACTGAGTACCAGCTCTGGCTTCATTGCACCAAGAGATCCGGGCCACTCAGCCCTGCCCCGGTGAGTGGTTCAGGTGCACAGTGACAGTGAAACCAGATTTTCTTCAGCTACTGCAAAGAGGCTCTCTTCCCACTGGGGATGCTAAGTCAGAGGATGTACGCTGTGGAGATGGAAGCCTTGAGTGGCCAGGGCAATCTTTGCCATCTTTCAGAGAGGGCCTACCTGGAAATGGCACAGAGGGAGGCAGATTCAAGACACACTTGTTTAGCGCCTTGATCCAGCCACACCTGAAGCCTACATGCAGATTTGTCAGTTACCCAAGCTGATGTGTTCTCTCCTTCTTGCCTAGTCCACTGTGAATTGGGTTTTGCATCACTTATAACTGAGTGTTAATGAAAGCAGTTGGGGAGGAAGCCTGGGCAAGGGAGGGTGACAAGTGTCCTTGGGAGTGGAGGGGTCAGAACATAAGGTGCAGGTCCCTACCTGGCGGACTCCTGAGATGGTGGGCTCAACACCAGCCCTCTGGGCCCCTGGAGACTTGATCCTATCCTCCATGTACTTTTGGGCATTTCTGTTGTCCATTGTGCCAGGGCCAACGAGGGTACCAGAAGAGAAGTCCAATCAAAGTTCCCCCACGACCATTACCTAAGCACCTCTCCAGCAGTCCACGTGGAGCCTGTAATGCAGGGAGCCTGGCTCAGCAGAAGAGGCAGGGCCAGGCCTGGCACAGGAAGGGCACGCAGCAACCCCAGAGAGCCAGCTAGCCCCATGCAATTTACCCACATACTTTTCCTACCTCTCACAATAAATCTGACAAAAAGAGGGCTCTGCCAAGCTCCAACCCTGACTCGATCACAGAGCAGGAATCGAACCATGGCCTGTTGGATCCCAAACCCACACACTTTCCCCTACAGCAGCATTTTCTAACGGGTGTTCTTTGGAATATTGGTCCCACCACACACACACACACACACACACACACACACAAAACAATGAATGAATGAATGAATGAATGAATGAATGAATAATAGGCTCTTTCTTGCCAGACTTGTCAGAGCCTTTCACATACTAACATGCATTTTAAAGAGACCCCCAAGAACATCACCGTTGCTGCTGCTATAGATGAAAACTCCAGGTTCTTCTTGGAGCTAAGGAACAGGAGTTGGGGACATCTGTCTGGGAGACCCTAAGGTCTCCAATGGCAATATAGAGTTCACCAAAGCACCCCCACCTTGCCCTGGACACATCCCTTGTTAAAGCTTTTCTGAGCGTCTCTCCTGCCTTTCCCACCTAGCGTAATATTCTGCAGTACAGCCATGTCCTACACACACATTCTGCTTTTGTGTGGGGCAACACCTGCAATCCTAATGTCGCACACCCCCAGCCTCTGGGACCGTCTCCCACTTCTCTGTCCCTTCAACACCCCCCACCCCATCCTTCAAGCGGCCACCTCTTCCCGCTTCCAACCACCTCAGTGTCTGACTTCCTTTCAGGCAACATCAGCACCGCCTCTGTGGGTACGTCACAGACCCCTTTTCACAGTGAACTAGTTCCAACCCCCCAGAGAGCCTGCGTGACCTTGAACTTGATAGTGCTCCTTCCATTCTAAGTCATGGCAAGCCAGCAACATCCATGGAGGAACCTGCTATTTGCTGGCCATGTTTGCAAACGGTATGCTCCTAACTACCCAGTGAGGTCAATGGCTTTGGCCTCATTTTAAAAATTTATTTTATTGTTTTTGACAGACAGAGACAGAGAGAAGGGGGAGGGCCCAGAGCGGTCTCCACAGTTGTATGTCCTCAGTTTTCTCGACATGGTTTTGTTCCACACAGGTGGCTGGGGGCCACACAGGGCAGGAACTGGGCTGGGGGCCTCTCACATGGGAAGATCACCCCTGTTCAGCATATGGGTCCTCATGGGCCAGGGCCGGGTTTCTATCCTCGGTCCCCGGGGATGCAAGACGAGTGCTTAACCTGCTGAGCCATCCCAGCTCCCCCCACCCCTGCCTCACACCCCATTTTAAAGATAAGGAAACCGAGGCTGAGAGTAGCCCAGTGCTTGTCCAATACCACATGGCTGGCCTGCAGAGGAGTTGGATTCAAACCCAGACCGGTGTGACTCCCAAGGCTGCTTATCTCACCATATTATCTTGCCTCCAAAGAAGCCTTCATTCATTCGTTCAAGCAGTCAACAATTGTTTAAGGGACAAATGCGCATGCTAGGCACAGTGTCAGGCCTTGGTGATTCACTAGGTATCCTGATGGCTTGTTCCATTAACCAGGGACACAAAGGAGGTGCCCCTAACAGCTCCTGACCAGAATCCCTCCTCCCTCCTCCCGTCCTCCCAACCTTGCCTGCACCCCCACAATGAAAACAAGACCTCCACTCCCAGGTGAGCCTTCCACCAGGTGGCAGCTCCAGCATCCCAAAGGACCTAAGCTCTCACTTGGCTCGGAGAAGTCAGGACTGTGACCAAGTCCCTCTCTCTTCCTTTGAGCTTCTCTCTTCTCCTTGCCTCTCTCCCATCGGAGTTCCCTAAGCATTCCCGACCCAGGGGTGAATGAACCATCTGGGAGAAACCTCCCCAGCCCCCTCAAACACGCCCTCCATTGTTTACTCTCTCCACCCCAGAATTCTCAGGCCCCAGTATTCCACAAGCTGAGGTTTTAAGGGGGATAGAGGCTCCAGAGAGCACCCAGCCCCATCTCTGTCCCCACTGGGATCTTCAAAGTGTGAGAATCTGGACAAGAAGGGGAAGACCCCCCCCATCCTAGCAGAAAGGCATGGAATCTGAGGACAGAATTGAGGGGGTGGGTGGCAAACATAGGCTGTGTTCCTCTTGCAGGATACTTGATTCCCTTTTGTTTTTTGCAGCTTTATTGAGATTTCATTCACATACCATACAATCACCCTTTTAAAGTATACAATTCAACAGCTTTTAGTATAATATAATCACAGAGTAGTGCAATAATCAACCTTAGAATCTTTTCTGTCACCCCAAAAAGAAAACCCATACCTCTTAGCCATCACTTCAACTCTCGTATCCCATCCCCAGCCCTAGGGAACCACTAAGCTACTTTTGGTCTCATAGATTTGCCTATTCTGGCCTTTCATATAAATGGAGTGGTCCTTGGCAACTGGCTTCTTTCACTTAGCAAAATGTTTTCTAGGTTCATCCATGTTGTAGCATGTATCAGCCTTTCATTTTTATGACCAATGTACCTCATTTTGTCTATCCCTTCATCATATGTGATCACCACAATCTGTCACCATACAAAGTTATTACATTCATATCGACTAATTTCCCGATGCTATACATTACATCCATGCAACTTTTTTAAAATTTTTTTAATAACTAGAGGTTTATACCTCTTATTCTCCTGCACCATTTTAACCTACCTCCCTTCCCCTCTGGCAACCAGTTTGTTCTCTGTATCAATCAGTCTTTCTGTTTCTATTTTGTTTTTTTAGCTTCCATGTATCAACTTTGTTCTTTTTCAAGCTCGCTTTGGTACTGAGTGCTCTTTTATAAGTATTTTCCCTGTCTGGGAAATAGATGAACTGCTCTTATAAATGTCTGTGATGGTAGGAAAATTGATAAGTGACCTATAAAATATATATTTTTTTCTGAAAAGCTGCTCACATCAAACCCCCCCACCTTGGTCCTGAATCTACAAGAAAGTAGCCCAATAAATCACCGTGAGATTTTACACCCCTGCTCATTTCCTCACATGTGAGATGGCTTCTGAGTCTGTTGGGTTGAACTGAATTCGTTTGGTAAATATTGCAGTTAACCTGGGAGTAGAGAGTAGGTCTAATGGTTCTCAGCAGCAGAGGTTTAGCAATGCACTTCGGGAATGTCCATCCATGTGGTTGGGGTTTGAGAATGTGACAAGGGACGGTCTGGCCTCCAACTAGGGGACACTGTAGTTTCTCTGGGCTTGCCACTGTTTTGGTGGCCTCCATGACTCCATGAGGATAACAATCCTTGCCCTGTCTACCTCACAGGGATTATTGTGTCAAGGTAACCTCTTCCAGGGAGCCTTCCTTGACTGTCCCCAGGGTGAGTGGGGTCTCCCTTCTCTTCACTCCTACAGCCCCAAGTGAGTGTCCTCCATTAAAGCACTTTTCACTCTGCATTGCAAATGACTCTCTTCCTCTTTGTCTCCTCCCATCTGTGAGCTCTGTGAAGGCAGAGCCGGGTCAGCCTCATCTCTGTGGCCCCAGCACCCAGCACCCAGCACCTGGCATCTATCTGATAGGTACTCAGTGCCCATTTTTGTTAGACTGAAATGAACTGAAAGTGCTCTGAACACATTGTAAGACCCGCCTGCCTCCAGCTCAGGGTGATGATTCCTTTGAGGTTCATGAGTTTCCCTACCTGTGGCAGCCACATGGCAAAGATCAAACACAGTCACGGTGCGCCACCTTCACACTGTTTGGCTTTCAGAGTGGAAGTGATGGAACTTGGTGCTGATGGTAGATGCTACCCCAAAGTTCAGCTCTTGAGAGCTGGTCCTAGATGTTCTCCCAGATGGAAGTTTCTTTGACTCAACAACAAGTCCGGGTGCTTTAGTTCTGCAATGCCCTATTTTCCCATGTTATTCAGCACATACTGATGTAAGTACTCAGAGTGTGAAAGAGAAACCACAGTAAGGCCGTTCCCAAATTGTTGCCACGGGCTTTGGGATGCAGCCAATTGAAACACACACACGCACGCACACACACACACACACACACACACACTAATTTACTCATTCGTTCACTGAGCACTTACTCTGTGCCAGAATACTGAATACAGCAGTCCACACACAGGTGGCAGGGACAGGGTCCTACACTGAAGAAGCTACAGTCTAGGGGGTGTCGGGATAGCTCAGCAGGTTGAGTACTTGCATTCTAGCTGTGAAGTCTGGGGATCGAATCCCAGCCCTGGCCCGTGCAGGCCCATATGCTGAATTTCTGCATAACCAATGAGTGCCAGGATGGCTCCGTGGGGAAAGTTCTTGCCTCCCATGCGGGAGGCCCCCAGTTCGGTTCTCGCCCCAAGTGACCCAATATCTACCTGTGTGGAATGAAACCATATCACAACTAGTGATGTATAACTATTGAGACTGCTCTGGGCTCTCCCCCCTTCTCTCTCTCAACTTCTCTCAAAACAAAATAAATCTTCAAATAAAAAGTTCACAGTCTAGTGGGAAAGAAGACATATAAACCGAATAATAAGAAATGTGAGGAAATAAGATTGCCCATGTGGGCGTGTGCCCTCCCCCCACCCCCTCAATATTTCTCCCCTCCACCTTCTAAGGGGAGTTCTGTCTTTGCTGCTTCAGGACTTTTGGAAAATGAGAGACAGGACCAAAGAACTAGGAAGAAGAAACCTCATTTTCTGGGTCATTTCTCAATTTCTTTGCAGTGGAGATCAGTGTAATGAGCAAAGTTGAAATCAGAAGTTGTCAGTTTACATTAAGAGGTTAACTTCACACTCTCCAGGATAGCTATTGACAAAGAAAATGGAAAAGAAGTATTGGTGGAGAGGAGGAACATTGGAAGCCTTGTTCACTGCTGGTGGGAATGTAAAATGGTGCTGCAGCTTGTGGAAAAGTTTGGTAGTCTCTCAAAGAGAGAAACATAAAAGTATCCTATAGCCCAGCAAGTCAATTTCTAGATATATACTCAAGAGAATTGAAAATAAGAACTCAAGGGGGAAGCCGGGATGGCTCAGTGGGTTAAGCGCTCACTTTGCAGCCTCAGCGACCGAGGATCGAATCCTGGCTCCGGTCCGTGTGGACCCATATGCTGAACTGGGGAGTGCCCCCAGTTCAGTTCTCACTGGGGTGAGACCCTGGCCCAGTTCCTGCCCTGTGCAGCCCCACGCCCACCTGTGGAATGAAACTATGTGGAAAAACCAATGATGTGCAACTATGGAGACTGTTCTGGGCCCTCCCCCTTCTCTCTCTCTTTCTGTCAAAAACAATAAAAATAAATCTTAAAAAAAAGAACTCGAACAGGTATACATTGGTATACATTTGTATACCTATGTTCATAGCAGCATTACTCACAAGAGCCAAAAAGTGGAAAGAACCCCAATGTTCATCAACAGATGAATGGATAAACAAAACGTGGTGTATCCATACAATTGAATGCCATTCAGCCATTAAAAGGAATGAAATTATGAAATATGCTATGACATGAACTTTGAAAATACACTAAGTGGAGGTGCCGGATAGCTCAGCGGGTTGAGCGCTTGGCTCGCAGCCCCCGGGTCTGGGGATCGAGTCCTGGCCCCAGCCCATGCAGCCCCATATGCTGAACTGGAGTGTGCTTCCTATGTGGGAGCCTCCCTGTCCTGGCCCAGCTCCTGCCCTGCACAGCCTGCGCCCACCAGTGGAATGAAACTATGTTGAAAACTGATGAAATGCAACTATGGAGACTGCTCTGGGCCCTTCTTCTTCTCTCTCTGTCTCTCTTCCTCTCAAAAACAATACAATCTTTAAAAAAAAAAAAAAAAAGAAAACATACTAAGTGAAATAAAGCTGACACAAAGGACAAATATTGTATGACTCCACTTACATGAGGTATCTTGACTGGGCACATTTATAGACACAAAGTACTGACTGTTTCTCCGTGACCCATGAGGCCCCCAAAGAACCCGGGTCCTCATCGAACGGACTTCTGGGTCAGACCGCCTCATGTCTTGAGCCAGCACCTCCAACAGGGGGCGCGCGGACGATGACGTGCTGAGGCCCACGAGCTGTCGCTCTAGCCTGTCCCAGGCCATAGAGTCGCACCGCTTCCGGCTCCGCTCTGCCCAGCTGGGAAGGAGCCGGAAGTCCGGTCGTCTCCGGGCATCGACATGGAGGAGGGTCAGTACGAGTCCGTGCTCTGCGTCAAGCCAGAGGTCCACGTCTACCGCATCCCGCCGCGGGCCACCAACCGTGGCTACAGGTGACTGACCGCCCGCCACCTGCCAGGCTAGCTCCGTCTTAACCCTATCTCTGCCGCCCGACACGCCCACGACCAGTACAGGGGCGAGGAGTGGGCAGTGCTGCGGCTTCTCCCGGTTCGTGGCCAGAGCAGGGAGGGGAGCCCAGGTGGACCTTCGGCCATCTCAGTACAATGCAGCGGGCTCCCGGCGGCGGGACAGGCTGAGTTAAAGTCGTGTCTAGTGCTTGGGATCCGCTGGGCTGCCCCGGACCCTCAACGTAGTCGGGAGTGATGGTGTCACAAACCTTTTTCTTTCAGAGCTAACTGATGGCCTTGAAGGGATCCTTGAAAAACCTTCGGGGGGGGCGGGAAGGGACCAATCACAGGCGGAAACCCCAGAGGGGAAGGAAGGGAGCCTAGAACCGGTCAGGTCCCGGGGACCTTTAAGCTGATGGCGGAAGCCCAGGGACCCCTCCCTGCCCAGCTCCCTTCGCGTGAACTTGATACGTTATCACTGGCAGTTGGGAGGCATCATCCGCTCTTCTCCGGTGAAATGTTCCTGACACGATTAAACACACATATACTTGTAGAGTAACACAGGAAACTGCTCCACGGGAGGAGGACGGGGGTTGAAAGGGACTTGCCTTTACTTTTTTGTACTGTTTGCATTTTACCACGTGTATGTATGTATTGTCAAAAGCAGACGAAAACTATTAAAAGAGAAAAAGATTACCTGATACAGACAACCTGGCCTATGGCTGTTTTGTGCCACTGGGGGAGGGGGGTTTTGGTGACAATATTTATTCAAGTTACTTGAAAATACAGGATTGGTCTGCATAAGAATTATGGGGTGTCAACAGATCTGACCTCTTGTTTATTTCCAGTTGTGTTAGCGCGAGCTCTTAGCCGATTTTGTGGTAAACAGGTATTTTATTGAACACCTGCTACATCCATGACATAATTTTAAAATAGTGTGAAAGCAGCAGTAGTAGAAGTTATGAAAACGTTTGCTTTCTGTCAAACTGGAGATGGGCCACCAAACCAGGGATGGTTGTCTGCCCCCATCCCTTCAATAGGATAGGTTTAGCCCCTCTTAGACTCCCAGAGAGAGGGGTTACCAAGTGTCAGGATTGGCTAGTTGGGCATGGAAAAGAAACTATTGGCCTCGGCCTTTCAACCTCAGCACTCTGCTTAGCCTGGATCTAAGGACGGCCTGTTGCCCCAGTAAAAGGAACTGAAAGTGAGTCTGCTGACTTGTGAATTGAGAATCTGCAATTGTGTGGCCTTCCAAACAACCTGTGTGCACAGTTGTCTCAGAGCCCTGACATGTGCTTAGAGTCTTCCAAGAAAAGCCTCTTGGAAACACCCAAGGTTCTTATTATTTGGGGATTTTACTGAGTTGCTTCTTAGAACTAAAATGTGAAGTTAAACTGCTTTAACAGAGGGTATTGCACTAGGTCCATGGTTTCCTTCTGCCTTGGATACTATTGAGAATATGTTTCTTAAACACCCATTCACTTTTCTCATGTGTTCCCTTGTTCTCTCTTTCTCTCTTGGTGATTGCTCCCCTCTCTGTTTTTCCTCCCAACATGGTTTCCATGGTCCCAAATGGTCACTCTGAATCTCACAGCCTAGCAATGTCTTAAACACAGGCCCAAGGAGCTGCTTCCTCTATAGAAAGAAAACCGGAAGTCCTACTTCAGAGAAGGTCTATAATCTAGAACTGGGGTCCGCAAACTATGATCCAGTGTGATTTTGTGTGGCTCATGAAGAAAGAATGGTTTTAATGTTTTTAAATGGAGAAATTTTTAAAGAAGACTATTTCATGATGTGCAAATGATATGATACTCAGATTTCAGTGTTCATAACATTTCACTGATACCCGGCTACACTCAGTAGAAACCATGCATTTAAAATGTGTAAAGCACCAACGTGCTCATGTACGGCAGTGGCTGGTCTCACTACACCGGCAGCGTGTGTGTGACAGATTGTGTGCCCTTTCAGACAAAGTTCACCAGCCCCTGGTCTAGAGCAAGCAGCCCACGTGCCCTCCCCATCCGCAGCCTCAGCACTGGAGTAATGGAGCGGGAGCCTCTGGCAGAGGCTCAGTGGTTTTTGTCCCCTTAGGGCTGCGGAGTGGCAGCTGGACCAGCCATCATGGAGTGGCCGGCTGCGGATCACTGCAAAAGGGCAGGTGGCCTACATCAAGCTGGAGGACAGGACCTCAGGTAAAGGCAAGGGAAGCCCTCTGTGAAGGGAGAGGCGGCCTGGGCCTGGCCAGGCCACTCTGGAGTCATGGGGACCTGTCCTGGAAATCAAAGACCCCAGTGTACCTTTAAGTGAGCTCCATTCATTCCCCCACCTTTAGTTGTAGTAACCACTGTCCCCACGTGTTAAAGGGAGTATTTCCTGCCAGCCACCTATTTGGTGAGTCCTTAAGAAAATACTCATTTTGGATTCCACGGAGAGGAGGCCTGCAGGTGAAGGCGCACAGCTCTTGATTCTCACTCAAGAATTGTTTATCTGTCTACTGAAGGGTAACTCCCCAGACTGACCACGCCTGTTAACTGAAAGAGCTGCAAACCGGCCTGCTCAGCTTTTTCTTTAGTGAGAAGATGAACCAAGCTGGGCAGTGTTGGGGTCAGCTGGCAGATGCCACTGCAGATCTCCCTGGAAGTCCTGTTCCACCAGTGCCCCTAGGAGGGCAGCATGGCCTGGAACAGCCCTGGCCCCCAGAATGGGGACGGTGCCTGCTCGGCACTGGCCTCGGCACTTGGTCATCTATTTTTCTAACACGTAGAAATTTCCCTTTGTGAGGCAGAACAAAGTGCAGAGGTTCATAGGCAAATGAATTCTCTTCTCAGAACTGCATCCTTTGTGTCAGAGCTGTGGGACCTTGGGCAAGCCACATGGCCTCTGGTGCCTTGGCCTCCTTTTTTTGAATTAGGGATCACATTAGTTCCTACTTCACCAGGTTGTTGGAAACCCATCCAATTGCTTTGTGAACTGCAAGGTGACCCAAAGCATTGACTTGTTCTGGAGCGTGGGGTTGGCAGGGTGAGTATTGTCTGCAGAGGAGCTAGAAGAGACAGCTGCCAGGTCTAGGCCCGAGGACTCTGGTGGTGAGATTTGCTGGGGTGTCCCAGGTGGTGGTGTCACAAGGGACTGGCAACACCTGTTCTCCGGGGGCCTTGGGAACTGACTAAGGTGACCACCTCGTGTAATAGCCACTGCTTAGGCCTGAGCCTCACCCAGGATGCTCTGAGCTCGGGGTCATGCCCACTGTTTCTAATCACTCCAAGGCTAAGGTTTCTCAGCCTTAGCACTAGTGACATTCGGAGCTAGGTGAGTGTTGTGGGCTGTCAAGTCATATTTAAGCTATTTAGCAGCATCCCTTCCCTGGTCTCCACCTACTAGAAGCCAGTAGTACCCCCACCCCTACCCCCCCAAGCTGTGACAACCAAAAATGTCTCCAGACATTATCAGCTGTCCCTTGGGAAAAGGGGGAGCAAAATCACCCCTGGTTGAGGACTACTACTCTAGGTTGAAGGCATCCACGCGGGTCCTGGATCCCTGGGTACCAAACTACAGGGCAGAGAAATTAACAAGAAACAACAGACCCTAGGGCCACCTATTAATTCAGTTCTGCCTCGATTGTAGTGTCCTCTGAACCACATGTTTCAGTAGCAAATATTTGGTTAAATACTTAAAGCATCAGCAAAGATCAGCACATAGGAAAATGATGCCACTACTCAGTGCTCACAAAAAGTATATGTGTTGCGCTGCACGCTGCAGAACTGTGGTTAGCAAGGGGGTACATTTCACAAGAGCCCCTTTAAAACCAATCATTCTTTTGCCCTGTCTTCTGAGTTTAATTAAATCAGCCTGCTTCAGATTTCTCTGTGGGTACAAAAACTTGCTCTCTCCTTTCCGCTGGGTTTACCGGCTCTTCTACAATCCTGCCTTGGGTACCAGGCCTTCTCTGAAGGTGTGAAATACCTGGACCAGGGCCCGCCTGCCCCAGGGTCATCAGGGTGTAGGCAGGTCATGTAAGTGGGTGAGACAGATGGAATGGGTGCTCAGCTAGGGCATTACTAGAACTTTTGATTTTAAGAGAAACCAGAAATTTGGGTTATTTTATGTGTAATTTGATTTTGAAATGTTTAGCAATTCAATTAAAAATACTAAAACTGGGAAACTGGGATGACTCAGCAAGTTAAGCACTCACTTTGCAGCCCCAGGGCCTGAGGATCAAATCCCGGCCCCAGCCCATGCGGACCCATATGCTGAACTGGGGTGTGCCCATAGTTCAGTTCTTGCCGGGGCCTATGCGGGAGACTCCCGGCCCAGTTCCTGCCCTGCGCAGCCCCGCGCCCACGTGTGGAGTGAAACTACATGAAAGACTAGTGTTGTCAACTATGGAGACTGCTCTGGGCCCTCCCCCTTCTCTCTGTCTCTCTCCAAAAAACAATGAAGTAAATCTTTAAAAATAAAATAAAATACTGAAACTATAAGGCACCACCTCTGACTTTAACCTTTCTTGGGTTATATTCCTGTGTCTTCCCTTCAGCCAGAATGGATTTGACTGGAATCCCAGAGTCAGGTTTGTCCATCTGCCTCACAGGAAAAAGGCCCCAGTAGTGTGATAGAAACATGGGGCTGGGAGGGCTGAAGGCTCACCCTGACTTGTGCTTCCAGGGGAGCTCTTTGCTCAGGCGCCCGTGGACCAGTTTCCTGGCACAGCCGTGGAGAGCGTGACGGACTCCAGCAGGTACTTCGTCGTCCGCGTTGAAGATGGAAATGGTACGCGTGGGTCTTGGTGCTTGCTCCCCATGAGAAATGTTTCTCTGCTTCCGGAAAGTGGGGCTGATCATGTGTTGTCCCCCAGGGCGACGGGCGTTCATTGGACTCGGCTTTGGGGACCGAGGTGATGCCTTTGACTTCAACGTTGCACTGCAGGATCATTTCAAGTGAGTGGTTCCGGGGTGCGTGTGTTCATGCCTCCTCCCTCCTCTCCCTGGTGGTTCCCTGGGTTAGGACACCAGCTGTGGTGTGTGTTTTGTCTCCTAGCAGAGCCTCAGGGACACTCCCGGCTCCTTGGGGGCAGGCCGGCTTCTCTGTGCTCTGCCGGTCCTTGTCTCTGCTTTGAAGTCATTTCTCTTTCCCATGTCCCATCTCTGCCACCCCAGTCAGCTGGCCGAGCCTTTGAGGGATCACATCTCTTCCCTTATTGGGCCCTTGAACAGCTAAGAGTCCTTGTCAGGCTCCTGTGGCTTTTCTGGGACTGTTCATCTGATATAAGGAGTGCTTAGATTTCCAGGCCTGGCGATCCTTTCTGAAGCTAAAAGACAGGGCAGGAAAGACTGCTCGCCTGCCATCTGCCGGCCTCCACCTCTGGCTTCCAGCAAGTGGGGACTGTGTGGCTATTTGCTTGCCTGGTGCCCTGGCTCCAGGTGGCAGCTGGCTGGGTGTTTATGGCGGGCAGGAGACCTTTGTGTTGCTGTCTCCGTCCTGAGCATCTCATCTGTCTTGTCTCACCATCTACTTTATGAGCTCTTGGCAGGAGGTGTGGGGGAGACCTTGTCTTAGGTCTCATGCCAAGTGCTGGGCAGAGTAGAGGGCCAGGTTCTCAGGTTACTAAAGACCAGCATTAGGACCCTCTGTATGAGTGATCTCATGGAATTTTTATAGCAGGCTTTAAGACACAGAATTGTCATCCCATTTTGCTGAGAGGAAACTGATAATGCATGCAACTACTTAAGTGTCAGAGGCAGGATTTGAATTCTGGCCTAACTCCCAAGCCTGTGCTTCTCTACCACCCAGCTGCAATAAAAGCTCATCCCAGACCATCGGCAGGTAGTAGTGAAGCAGGGCTGCTGGTCTCTTCCTCACCTTTGTCTTCCCCTCCCCAGGTGGGTGAAACAGCAGTGTGAGTTTGCAAAACAAGCCCAGAACCCAGACCAAGGCCCCAAATTGGACCTCGGCTTCAAGGAGGGCCAGACCATCAAGCTCAACATTGCGGTAAGCCCCACGCCGGCCTGGCTGTGTAGGGAGGGCAGTCAGCGGTGCTTGGGGCCAGCACACCCAGGCCAGCGCCGAGCCTGGCGCTCTCACAGCTCAGTTCCGTCAGTTCAGCAGATGTTTACTGAGCAACTGCCTGTGCCAGGTACCACGGCTGAACGAGAGGGCTCTGCTGTCCTGGAGCTCCGAGGTGAGCTGAGATGGGCAGGTCAACATGTGATTACATGGCAGGAGAGGTTCTGGGACCTAGGGGTGTCCTCAGAGCCAGGAGTTCCTAAAGAAAGCACAGCCCAAACTTAGGTGAAACAAGGCTTCCTGGGAGAAGTGACCTGTAAGGAGAAGAAAGTCAAAGGGGGCTTCCAGCAGAGGGAACAGCATGTGCAAAGGCTCTGGATATGAAGGAACATCAGCCAGTTGCTGCCAGAGCTGGTGATTCTGTCCCGGCTGTGAGAGTGGGGGTCCGTGTGCCCATCCCAGGCTGTGTCTTGGCCTCGCGCTTTGCATAAGGAAGACGTGGGCGCGCTCTGGGAAGGAAGGCATCCAGGTGGGCACAGGAAGTCATGGGCAGCTTCTGCTGGTGGTGTCCTGGCTCCCTGTGTCCTTGTCCTGAGCTGCCTTGTTCAGGCTCCCCCCTCATTAGCTCCTGTTGAGAATAGGAAAAGGTTGGACTGGCTGGGTGGCTAAGTCTTCACCTCGACCTGCTACCGGGGTGGAGTTGGAATGATTTGGGGGAAAACCAGGACCAAATGGATTTGATTTTGAAGAAACTTTGTAACTCTAAATTAATGCTCTTCTTCCTATCTCTTTCTCCTCATTTCTGCTTCATGCTAGTGATGATTTGGGACCTTGACGTTGGCCAGCTGGCCCTTAAGAGAAAATGCAGGTCATACCCAGTGGACTGGTTGGGATGTGATTCTTTCTCTTGCTGGGAGGAAACTAACATTCACTGAGCGTCAGCTGTGTGCCAGGTAGTGTCTTCAGGCACTTTCTTGTGTGCACTAAACATTCTTCCCTTTTACAGGTGAGGAAATTGAGGCTTGGGAAAGTTATGGGACGTGCCCAGGGTCATAGACCTAGAACTGGCCGGCACAGCTGGACTCACACTCAGCTCTTTGTGAGCTGTTGACTTGGGCCTGTGGTCTTAGCGTTTGAGTAAGATGCTGCTTTGAGATCATCTTCATCCTTATAACTGGTGCTGGTTTCTGGCTCACACTTGGTGTTCAGGGCTTTTTAAAAATGTTTTATTGACGTATGATACGCATACAGAAAAGTGCACAAATTACAAATGAAGAACTCAGTGAATTTTTAAAAACTGAACTTACCCACACAAGCTAACCCCCAGGTCAAGAAGCAGATTACCAGCACTCTGGAAGGCCCTGTCCTCTCTCTCCCTTCCAGTAACTGTCTTGAGTAACCACTGTCCTGACTTTGAATACCTTACACTTAGTTTTCAACCTTTATTAATTGAATCATATACTTGGTACTCCTTTGTGCATGACTTCTTTCTTTTACTCACGTTGTGTTTGTGAGCTGAGCATCCATGTTGTTGCGTATAGTTTGTTCATTCTCATTGTGAGAATGTATCGTTACCCATATAAGTGATGGTGGGCATTTGGGTAGTTTACAGTTTGGGGCTGTTACAGGTAGTGTTGCTGTGAATATTCAAGGGTCTGTCTTTTGGTGCACACATGTATGTGTTTCTGTATCCAGGAGGGGACTTGCAGGGCCATCAGTTTATTTGTCCAGCTTTATAGATTCTTCAAAGTAGTTTTCCCAGTTGACATGTCTACCAGGGAATGTTCCAGTGGCTTCAAACCCTTGTCCATACTTGATACTCTATGTTTTAGTCATTCTGGTGGGTGCATAATAATATGTCATTGTAGGTTTGATTTGCATGTCCCTGATGATGACATCACGTGCTGGGTTTTAAAATTAAATGTATTTGTGATATCTCCCAACCATGAGGCGTCGAGTATAGCTCATGAGAACGAGAGTGCCAGACGGGTCTTGACCATCTTTTGGGCCTGGGGGTCCCCTTGGCCCTCCTCATGGGGGTTTCTGATAGCAGTGGGTCTCCCAGCAGGACTGAGTCGTTCACATTCCTCTCCTCTCTTTAGAACATGAAGAAGAAGGAAGGAGCAGCTGGAAGTCCCCGAGCCCGGCCCGCCAGCACAGGAGGGCTGAGCCTGCTTCCCCCTCCCCCAGGGGGGAAAACCTCCACCCTGATCCCTCCCTCTGGGGAGCATTTGTCTGTGGAGGGGTCCCTTGTCCAGTCAGCCGTGGCTCCCGGTTCAGGTCAGTGCTCAGGGTAACTGTACTTGCTGCTAAGTCTGCACCCGGGGTTCCTGTTTTTTCCCCTGGTGGCTGGGACCCTGTGGCTTTTCCTCCTCTGCTCACATGACTCCATCATTCAATACCTGTATGTGACAAATTGAAGGTGAGCACCACAAAGCTGATCCTGCCCACACTAGGTAAGGGGTTCCTCTGTTCCCCTGATCCAGGTGTCCGTCTTCCCCTAATGGGGAGGGACTTGGACTCGTAGCTGTGAAGTCATCATATGGGTTCCTGGTTCCCAGAGGGTGCTCAGTGGGCATTTGTGTGAATGGGTGATGGAGACACAGTCTCTGCTTGTGGGGCTCTCGTATCTAATAAAGGAGTCGTGGGCACTGAGACCACATGTGTGAGGACCAGACCCACTACCAGGTGGCATGATCTGGGGAGGCTTCCCGGTTGAGTTGGCATTGAACTGGGCTTTGAAAGAAGCAGACTGGGGCAGGGGAAGCCGAGCTGAATAGAGCTCAGACTTTTAAACACCTGGTGCATATGGGGAGGTGAATGCAGTATAAACATGCTAAGGTGAGTGGTGGGAAACAAAACTGGGGACTTAAACTTGGAGCAAGTCCCTCTGTAAGGCCATTGGGATGCTGAGCAGCTGAGAGCCCCCCCCCCCTTCCCAGCCAGCTGTGAGTGCTTGTTCCAGGATGTAAGGAATGCCTTTTAGAGACCCCAGAATTCCAGATGTGAGTGCTTAGTGCCAGCCTCTGACAGAGCTGGGTGCCAGCCCATTCCCTTGACCTCCCCACCCTGCCTGATGGTCCAGCCTGTATTCCTTCCCTTCCCCAGGCTGGGTGGTTGTCACCAGCCCACTTTCTCCACCCAGCTCTCACCAGGTTGTTGGGAGCATTCCAGACAGGAAACATGCTTTCTTTCCATGTAAGTTCATGGACACTGGCTCCCCTATCTGGAGGTCAGGCTTTAAGCCTCAGCCCTGTGGGGCACCCCTGAGCCCAGGAGGGTGGCAGGAGTAGCAGGCAACGAGCCCCTCACCCCAGGAATTACTCTTTGAGCCTTGGCTCTCAAGGTGAGGTCTTAGGACCACCTGCTGGGCATCACACTGGTAAGGGGCAGGAATCTGCGTTCTTAACCTTATTTGTGTGCTCACTGAGGTCTGCCAGCCACTGTCTTTGGCCTTCCCTCAGTTCCTAGCGCATTTTTAACAGGTAACAGGGAGAACCTGCTCTGTGCCAGGTAGCGTTTTAGGCCCTGGGGATACTACAAGTCCCTGCTCTCAACGGCTTCTGTTCTAATGTGCAAGATAGGCCATTAGCATGTCTACAACCAAAATGGTATCAGATAATGAGAGTCGTGACTAGCTAACATTTACTGAGCACTTACTACATGCCAGCTTAGTTCAGATTTTAGCTTACCAGTTGTATGGTATTCAGAAAATTGCACTTCTCTGTGCTTCAGTTTTCTCATCTGTAGGATAGGGATAGTAATGATACCTATAATATAGGTTTTTGTGAGGATCAAATGAAGTAATCCATGTACAGCCCTTTTGAACAATAATACCCCAGAACCTTGTAAGTACTCACATTTGTTAGCCCCCATTTTATAAAGATCATCATCATCATTACCCCTATGTGCTGGGCCTGTTCCAAACATTCCACAATATTAACTTGTTTAGTCCTCAGACTATCCTATGATGTAGTCACTGTTCTTGTCTCCATTTTAGAGAGAAGGAAACTGAGACTTCAGTGGCCTGCACAGTCACATAGTTGGTCCTGGCCTGTCTTCCCCCGGGGACTGTGGTGAGGTTCCGGGGAGATAATGGATGTTAAGCACTTAGTGAATGTAGAACTAAACTGTTGAGGGGCCTGAGTTTTATCTGGACTCCCTGCCCAGAGCAGATTAGAAATAGCTATTGAGTAGGAAGGCTGAGGGTGGCAGGTACAGGGCCTTTACAAGGGACAGTTGGCAGCACTGGGGGAAGTGCCAGAAAAGCACAAAGCAGGTGCTGCAGCTGCCTCATGCCCCCCACCTCAGTGAGGAGACACACAGATACCAGCTTCTGCACTACCTCTTCTCGAAGGCTCTCCCTGGCCCTGAGCCAGTTTGACTCCTAGGACGTGGCATGTGTCTGACATAGTTTTGTAGCTGGTTGATACAGACACTGGACCGTGGACTTGATATGAAGGTGGCCTTGCTGTGTGGGTGGGCGGTCTCCATTCAAGAAGCCAGGGCAGGAGACAGTCCATTTTAAACAGATTTCCAGCCTAAGCCATTAAAAATGGGGCTGGCTTCAGGTACACATGGTAGATGACAAGAGATTCCCCTCACTGGCACCCCTCAAGGGCTGGTGAGAAGAGGTTAGAAATGTGGCAGCTTGTTGCTGTTTTGTTGCCCAAAAGCATGTCCCTAGGTGTGTCCTCAGCCACCTGCAGTCATCACACCGATTTCAGTGTCAGTGAGACAACCAAAAGTGAGATCTGACTCCTATTTCCTCTTCTCTTCCTCCCCGTCGGACTTGGGGACTTCAGTAGAAGGTGCCACTGTGTCCTGGCCGCAGCCCAGTCCTGCCGCTCCTGCCACTGCTGACATCTGGGGAGACTTCACGAAATCCACAGGGTGAGGAGGTTCACGTTCTCGGAGGTGGGGCATGGGCCGGGGCTGTTTAGGACCCTGGGATTGTTCCAGGTGCCTGCCTTCTGGTGCTTGGAGCAGCTCTGATTTGGACATTCTCAGTCCTGCCAGAGGATAGAGCCCCCGAGTACCCGCTTAGGGGCACGTTTGTTGCTCTCTGCTGCTTGGTGGCCTGGACAACCTTGTGCACCTCGTTCTGGTCTTTAAACCACCTCACCAAGTGCTCTGTCTTGTCGCAGAACCACTTTCCCCTCCTGCTCCCAGCTGGGCTGGGGGTTAACCTGGATGCTATCTTTGGGCCATCCTCATCGGACCTCTGAGACAAGGTCTCTTGCCCTCTGGCTCCATAAAATTTCAAGCCTTTACTTTGGGGTCACAGTGAAAAGATGCTAAAATCCTAATGCACTATTGTTTATATGGACAAGTTCTAGGACAGGAGTCAGTACACATTTTCTATAAAGGACCAGATAGCAAATGGTTGAGACTTTGTTCAAATGACTGAGTTCTGCTCTTCTGACTCAAAAGCAGCCACAGATACTATATAAATGAATGGTCTGTGTACCAATAAAACTTTACAAACCGGCAGAGGGCCAGGTTTGGTCCCTGGGCTACAGTTTGCCTTCTGCTGTAGGATATTCCAAGACTGGCCTCTTGGACCTCTTTCTTCCAGAGAGAAGCCACCTCTTATCTGCTTTGTATTTTCAAACATATAAACCCTCCCCCTCTCCCTATCTTCTCTTTACAGGTCGACTTCTAGTCAGACTCAGTCAGGCACAGACTGGGTCCAGTTCTGACCTGAACACAACCCTTTTTATCCTCATACAACTTCTGGAAAGGAGCTGCCTCTCCTCGGGGCTGAAGGAAGGAGGCCGGAGCATTGCGTGGCCAGCCTGTGTTCGGAGCGTGACTCTCCTTTCCTCCTTGCCTGACTCTCCTGACAGACTGGACATGGGAGGCAGTAAACTGGCACCATGTCACACTGTGTTCTGCAATTCAGATATGCAAGCAGAACACGGGAGAAGAAACACTCCAGGGCCCCTACCCTATCTGTCCTCTTGACGTGAGCGAGACTCTGAGACTACTTCCTCCAACACAGTGACCCGTATTAAACACAAGCCCCAAAAGCAAAAGAAGAGGTTGAGTGTGCTGCCTGGATACATATCCGCCCTTCTCAGGGGTTACAGGTGTTGTGTGGTCACTGTTCATGAGGGGGCTTTCTGCTCTCCCATTGTCTGTGGCAGCTTCAATCAAGGCTCCTGCAGAGGAGGGCTTCCTTCTGATTTCTAGCAGGTTTATAGACTGCAGCTTGAACAGTTGGGGAGGTGGGGGGTGAGGGGTGGTCAGGAGTGTTAACCAGCTTCTTAAAATTGTTAGGATTGGCTTCGCTCCTGTTCTGATCTGCACTAACTCATTGTCATTGCTGAAGGGACTGTTCCTGCAATGTGCCCCAGCAAGGTGCTCTGAGAGCAGTACGCACCGCTGGACACAGGCGCTGCTCTGAGCTTGGAAGCTGTGTTCGCCTCAGCCAGGTGGAGCCGCGTGGGGGCAGGAATGGGAGCTGTCCTCTCAGAGGCGGGGCTCTGGCCTTCCTGTCCCGGCCATTCTCTGGGTTCTCAGGCTCACAGTGCTGTTCCTGCCGGGCTAGGGTTTTCCTGTTTGAAGTGCCTTCTCTGCGGAGAGCCTCTTTCTTTTCTTCAGGGACTGTACATGACAGAGCTCGTGGCCTTTTTGGTGGGACCAGATTTTTAAGATTAAAAAATAAATGTTTTTACTTCTGTTGATATATGTCAAAGATGAACATGTTTTGCGGGGCAGGGCCCCTAAACCCTCCAGGATGCCAGTTAGACTCTCAGCCACCTCTCACAACTGGTCACGTGTACAGATACAATGCCTGGGCCAGGGCATCAGACTGGCCAAAATAAGAGGATTTGGTCCTGTTGCCCAGAGCAACCAGTAACTTTTCTCCCATGTATCTGGAAGAGTACAGGCTTTATGCCATTCTGGGACATTCTGGGCTCCTTGCCTCCTGACATGGGAAGGGACCCCTGCCTCCCACCAAGACCCTCCCACGGAAGCATCTTCCTAAGTAGTAAGGGCGCACAGGCACACTGAGGCCAGACAATGAAAAGGCCACGACACTGCTGCCTGAGAGTTCTGTAAGAAAGATGGAGATTTATTGTTGGTTATGGGAACAGCCACTGGCTAATAAAGAGTATAGGGCGGGCAAAGAAAAGTAGAACTGAGGATCCTCGTGCCCATTAAGCAAGGATAAGGAAATTGCATCAGGATTCTCAGGAGGAGAAAGTTGTCTGTTTCCCATTACTTTCCATCTTTCCAAGTGCTTGGAAATTGGAAATGGGGAAGCTTAGACTTAGAGGAATCCCTTAATTAGAAGTTGGGTTCAGGAAACAGACCTTGGCATTGGATCTAGGCTGTCTTCTGGTTAGTATGTGACCTTGGGCTCCTTCCTAATCTCAAGTATCAGATGAGGCAAAAGCCCTAGGAAGTGCCCATCCTGTATTTTGACCTTAATCACCTTTATCTAGGATCAAGTAACACCCAGAACCAGTCCTCATGATGGTAATGATGAAATGACCATCAGGGGTCACCTGGAAAGCACCTTGAAGGATCTGTGCTGGGCACAGGACAGTTCAGTGCTCTCCATCACCAACTGGAATCCCAAGCGGAAAAAACCAAAATGCTGCTTTAGGATCAGCATCGCTTCAATCACACCCCTGACGGCATTTTCTAAATTGGTAGGGGGTGGAGGGGGTAGGTGGTATTGGCTACAGTGGTGGTAGGAGGTTGGGGTTGTGTTTGAGGGTTGTGAGGCCTGATCTGCTCCGTACAGTGGGGAAGACTTGGATACACAGGTGTGGCTGACAGATGCTAAGGTGGCCCCCACAACCCCCACCTGGTTTTCATACCCTTGTGTAATCCTGACATGAGGGTAGGATAGACCTGTGACTTCTAACCAATAGAATACGGCAAAGGTGACATGTGGCTTCCACGATATTACATGAAGTTGCACCATCTGTCTTGCTGTCTTTAAAGAAGTGAGCTGCCATGCTTTGTGAGCTGCCCTGGTCAGGGTCAAGGTGGCAAGGGCAGGCCGACAGCCAACCTGAAGCTGAAGCTGTTAGTCCAGCAGTTTGCAAGGAACCGATGCTGCCCAAACCATGAGCTTGAAGCTGGTACGCTCTGAGTTGATCCGTCAGATGAGCCCCCAACCCTGGCTAAAATTTTGCAATTGCAGGGGACCCAGCTAAACTGTGCCCAGAATCCTGAGCCATGGAAACTGAGGGAATAAATGAGTTGTTTTAAGCTGCCAAGTTTGTGGTACTATTGTTCCACAGCAATAGGTAACTAATATAGGAGGTGAATGAAGGGTATTTGAAGTGGGAGTCCGTCTGTAAGAGAAAGGAATCTGGACAGACATAATGGCTATAAGGCCTTGGGGGCTCACTGAACATGCTCCCTTGGGACTTCCTTTCCTCTTTACGTTGATAGTAGTTAATGTAATGCTTACTCTGGCTGGGCTCTGTTACGTGCACTTAACAAAACTCATTTCATCATGCCAACAACCCTAGGCGGTAGGTACTCATACCAGTTTTAAAAATGAGACCAAAGGACAGTGAGGTTATGTAATTTGCCCAAAGTCACATCATTGCTGAGGGATGGCTGGGAATTGAGTTCAGGCAGCTGGGCTCCAGCATCCATACATTTCATCAAGGTGATCTACTTGAATAGTGCTGTCTACAGAGATGGTACATAATTTAGATGTTTACATAATATATGAAAGTCCTTAATATATGGAAGTTCCCATTCCCTCCATGTGGATTAAGAAAGCCACAATATGGCAGGTACTGAATGACCGGCCAAGGGTGGGGCTGTATTCCATAGGTGATTTGAAGCCACTGAAATGCATCATGGGCACACAGTAGGTGCTCAATAGTAGTTGATTGAGTGAGAAGTGACAGGACAATTCCAGGCTCTGTGGGCAGAATGGACTGGAGTAGGGGGAAGACTGGTTTTTCCTCACTGCAACTTGAATGCTGACAAAAACTTTGTTTTCTTCCTGATTACCGATATAAATATGAAAACAGAAAAACACAGACTATTAACCATCATCTGTAATGTTGTCATAGCAAAAGATGGGAAGTAGCCTACATGTCTGCATTCGTTTTCTATCGCTATGTGACAATCGCCCCAAAACTTAGCAGCTTAGAGCAACACGCATTGTCTCGCCGTTTCTGTGGGTTGCAAACCCAGGTGCAGCTCAGTTGGGTCTTCTGTCTCCACATCTCTCACGGGCTGCAGGCAGGTGTCAGCTGAGGCTGCAGTGTCATTGTAAGGCTCAACGGGAGGATCCACTTCCAAGCTCACTCAAGAGAGGACTCCTTTCCTCGTTGGCTGTTGGACAGAGGTCACTCATTTTCTTGCCATGTGGGCCTCTCCATAGCTCCCGACTTGGCAGTTTGCTTCATAAAAGTGAGCAAGCAAGAGTGCCAGCGAGACACAAGTCACTGTCTTGTCTTTTTTATTTATTTATTTATTTATTTATTTATTTTTGACAGAGAGCAAGCGATACAGAGACTGAGACAGAGAGAGAACTGAACCGGGGGAGCTCCCAGTTCAGCATATGGTTCCGCATGGGCCGGGGCCAGGACTCGATCCTCGGTCCCCGGCGCTGCAAAGTGAGCGCTTAACCCACCGAGCCATCCCAGCTTCCCCCAGTCACTGTCAACCTGAGAAGTGACATCCTGTCAGCTTGGCTAGACTCAACTGGGTAGCAGCAAGTTGCAGGCCCCGCCCACCCCCAGCAGGGAGGGGCTTACACAAAAGTGTATACCAGGAGATAGGATCCTGGAGACCGATCTCAGAAGTCTACTTATGTATTAGTTTCTTGTGGCTGCTGTAACAAACCACCACAAACTGGGGAGCTTAAAACAACAGAAATTTATTCCCTTTCGGTTCTGGAGTCTAGAAGTCTGAAACCAAGACGTCATGATGTCAGCAGGACCATGCTCCTGCCAAAGGCTCTAAGCATGAATCCTTGCGTCTTCCAGCTTCTGGCCCCAAGTGTTCCTTGGCTTGTAAAACTACAACTCCAGGGGATGCCAGGATGGCCCAATAGGTTGAGTGCTTGCCTTGCAACCATGAGGTCTGGGGATCAAATCCCGGCCCTGGCCTGCGCAAACCCACATGCTGAACTGTGGTGCAACTGGTAACTGCTGGGATGGCGGCGAAGTTTCTTGCCTCCAATGCAGAAGGGCCCCCAGTTCGGTTCCACCCCATGTGGACCCACATCCACCTGTGTGGAATGAAACTGTCAAAATACTAGTAATGTGCAACTATGGAGACTGCTCTGGGCTCTCCCTGCTTCTCTCTGTTTCTCTTTCACCTCTCAAAAGATAAAAGAAATTGTAAAAAAAGAAAGAAACAACTTCAGTCTCTGCCTCGGGCTTTTCCCTGTGTCTTTGTGTGTCCTCCCTTTCCTTGTAAGGTAAGGTGACCAGATTTTAACATTGGTAAAGCAGGACACCATTGACCGGAGGGGAGGGTGTTCTTGATTAAAAATTGGGTCTACCTCCTGCCGTTCCCTAGCTTGTCATGCATTCTTTCCAAAAATCGGGACTTTTTTAAAACGCCGCAGGACGTGGGACAAATTGTTAAAAATTGGGACTGTCCCGTGAAAAGCGGGACATCTGGTCACCTTATTGTAAGGCCATCCTGCTTTGGATTTAGGGCCCACCCCTGGATTTAGGTGGATCCAAAATCGAGGATGATTTCATCTCAAAATCAACTAATTACATGTACAAAGTCTTTATTTCCTAATAAAGTCACATTCATAGGTACTGGGGGCTAGGATTTGAATCCACCACAGTCTACCCACCACAATGTCCATCACTAAGTGGCAGATTATATACATTTAGGTACGTCCTACAGTGAAATACTAGTGAAATACTAGACCCTTGGGGGAAAACAAAGAATGAAACGTTCTTTAGATGTTGATAAGGAATGGTTGCTAAGCTGTATCAAGGGTACAGAATAAGATATGCTCTCCTTTCATAAAAAAGTGAGAAGAGAAAAATAACTTATGTGCATAAAATGTCTCTGGAAAGCTGTACAGAAAACAGTGCCTGGCAGCTCCCTGCAGGGTGAGACCAGGTGACTGGGAGACAGGGATGGGAGAGATGCTTCTTTTTAACTTTCTATCCTATTTGGATTTGAACCATGTAAATGTACCATCTTTTCAAAGAATGAAAGAAAATCTACATGGAAAAGATCATCTGTCATACCAACACCCAAAGCTACAGAGCAGGGATGTGCAACATTCTGGCTTCCCTGAGCCCACAATGGAAGAAGAATTGTCTTGGACCACACATGAAATAGACCAATGATAGCTGATGAGCTAAAAAAAAAAAAGTTGCAAAAAGAATCTCATAATGTTTTAAGAAAGTTCACAAATTTGTGTGGGGCAGCATTCAAAGCCGTACATGTAGTCCACGGGCCACAGGTTAGACAAACTTGGTATGAGAGCATGATTAACATTTTAGTGCCTTCTCATCTTTTTCCTATTTTATCTACATATAAGAAACAAATATTAAAAAAACAAATACTTTTCTTTTACAAATATGCGCTTATTCTATCCTACTGTTCTGAAGCCTTTCACTTAATATCTTGTAATCATTTCTCTAGCCACCGAATGTTCTTTGTAATATTTGGAATGACTTCATAGTATTCCATTAAATCAGGGGTTCCCAACCTTTTTATACCCTAGGGCGCATTCTAAAATATCGGTAGGGCGGTGGGCACCAGCTATTTCTAAGTATATTTATTATTGGACAAGAATAAAAAATAATAAACAAAAATAATTTTAAAATAATAAATTTATTGTACAAATTATATACACAAAGAAACATATATACAAAACGTAATACAAAGTAAATAAAAAACACGTATAATAAAATCATTTAAAAAACATAAAAGAAAACATAAAAAAAAACAATCTGTCAGTGTGATCTTTGGCATTGCATTTCATTGGCCAGTGCCTCGTAATTAGGAGAGTATGACAACAACCCTGTTAGCAAACAATTATTAAGATGCTCATCGGTAAGTCGAGATTTATATCGTGATTTTATTAAATTCATGTT